>CM055269.1:87199538-87509716 GCA_029237695.1 Conchocele bisecta
AGTCGTTGGTAAAAATGTAAAAGAATTGAATTTTCAAGCTCGAGTTCAAAACCATACATAGGCAACTATATTTTTATTTATTAATTTTGTTTACATTTTTACAAAAATCTGTTTCGACAAATACAGCTAATACAAATATTTGCGCATGTTTCGCATACACCTCTCTGGTTATATAGTTTTATAATTAAGAAAAAAATAACATTAACCTGTACTAAGATGTTTCACATGTTCTACATGTATCTACTATGTTACCGTGCAGATACGTGTCGACCTCTCTTAAAATGTTTAACAATTGTTACTAAGACATAATGTGATGAAGCTATAGGTCTCACGGGACAGTGGGTGGCTAGCTTTAAAAAGGGGGTGGACGATATTGTCTATATACTTCACTACCGATCCTGCAAGCTACACCAGTGTGTCTAGAAAAATAGGTTTATGAATATTTCTTGACTTTGGGAGGCTTGGCTAGGTGTATATTTTAGAGTGTTTCATAATTCTACGAAACTGAATGTTAGGTCCGGTTGATGTTGACATCTTGTAAAGTGGCGCATGCTATGCTGTCTCGCCGGTACGGTTTCGCGTAATTATTTAAGGTATTTTTCGGGCATTTGTAGCGAAAATTTGAGGTGGTTATGACCCCGCTTTGGAATCTTTTTCAGGAAATGGTGTGGTGTTACAAGTGATAGAACAAGACATAACAAAGTCTCTGTGCCTCATGTTTTCATGAAAACAATTCCAACAAATTCAGTCGTGTTGAAATGTTAGGCCACAAATAGGTGGGTGAGGTAACTTTGTAAAAAAGTAATTGAACACATCTGATGCGGTTACAGCATTTTTATTGTGACGCGCGATTTGTACTTCATTTGCGAGTATTTTTCAATTTTTGTGGCAAGAGCCTCCTTAACTGATTGTGAGAGGCGGTGATTTTTATAAGTCACCGCCGCACTGAGAAAATCAGTAAATATTGGCTATTTTCAACCGTCCCGTGATGCCATAGCTGTAGTAGAACATGCCATATATTTGGTATGCGCTGGTGACATATAGAAGACATGGAAACATCAGAAGAGACACCGTTACAGAAGCCATGTCAACGCCGTCTCAAGTTCTCGACATACAAGGTAAGTATTGTACGACATCGGAAGTAAGTATTGTCTTCAACTCTCAGTGTCTTACCACCACCCCATAGGTGGTGCGGATCGGGCAGTTGGCATCGCACAAGGATTATACACGTTCTTCAATCGACTGTCTAATTCACTGTTCCCGGATTCATTTAAGTGTCTAATTCCTGATGACATTATATATATAGTACAGCCCGAAATTCGGTAATCGTGCTTCGGTCTATACCTGGACGCTGAGAAACTAGTCCGGAGTACGCTATCAACTTGGGCCTTCGGTAAAGAAAATGGACTTCATGGCGCATGATCAAGGCCTGTGTACGTTATTCGAAATTCTCTAGCGCAAACAGTAATGCCCCGGAACCGGTGTGTATGCTGGCCGGTGCGATGGTGTTCGCGTATTTATTCTTTTAAAAGTATTGCTTTTAGCATTTATTGAAAATATTAATTACAATGTTGGTGCACATTTATTTGTATTACGAAACAGATGTTGCGAATTTGATATTAATACCTACCACCAAAAAAATAGAGAATATTTGTGCAAATTAACATAAAACTTATTCATTATTCACTTTTTATTTAACAATGTTCAGTTTGTTACGACTGGTTTTGAACTCGTAGACGTTTGTTTCAAATGGTTGTGTTTCAGCCTTCTAACCGCCACGACTGTTGCTTGGGTCCTGCCAGACCAAGGTTTAAAATACATCGACTATCTATTGTCACCGATATAAACGAAGCCAGGAACCAGCCTAGCAACTGGTACCGAGCTCAAAAGTTAATCCCCAGTACGAGATTTATATCTCTATTTTAATCCTCTGTATTTAGAAACCATATCTGGCTCAGTGGTTCGAGTCGTTGGTAAAAATGTAAAATAATTGAATTTTCAAGCACGAGTTCAAAACCATACATAGGCAACTATATTTTTATTTATTAATTTTGTTTACATTTTTACAAAAATCTGTTTCGACGGATACAGCTAATACAAATATTTGCGCATGTTTCGCATACACCTCTCTGGTTATATAGTTTTATAATTAAGAAAAAAATAACATTAACATGTACTAAGATGTTTCACATGTTCTACATGTATCTACTATGTTACCGTGCAGATACGTGTCGACCTCTCTTAAAATGTTTAACAATTGTTACTAAGACATAATGTGATGAAGCTATAGGTCTCACGGGACAGTGGGTGGCTAGCTTTAAAAAGGGGGTGGACGATATTGTCTATATACTTCACTACCGACCCTGCAAGCTACACCAGTGTGTCTAGAAAAATAGGTTTATGAATATTTCTTGACTTTGGGAGGCTTGGCTTGGTGTATATTTTAGAGTGTTTCATAATTCTACGAAACTGAATGTTAGGTCCGGTTGATGTTGACGTCTTGTAAAGTGGCGCATGCTTTGCTGTCTCGCCGGTACGGTTTCGCGTAATTATTTAAGGTATTTTTCGGGCATTTGTAGCGAAAATTTGAGGTGGTTACGACCCCGCTTTGGAATCTTTTTCAGGAAATGGTGTGGTGTTACAAGTGATAGAACAAGACATAACAAAGTCTCTGTGCCTCATGTTTTCATGAAAACAATTCCAACAAATTCAGTCGTGTTGAAATGTTAGGCCACAAATAGGTGGGTGAGGTAACTTTGTAAAAAAGTAATTGAACACATCTGATGCGGTTACTGCATTTTTATTGTGACGCGCGATTTGTACTTCATTTGCGAGTATTTTTCAATTTTTGTGGCAAGAGCCTCCTTAACTGATTGTGAGAGGCGGTGATTTTTATAAGTCACCGCCGCACTGAGAAAATCAGTAAATATTGGCTATTTTCAACCGTCCCGTGATGCCATAGCTGTAGTGGAACATGCCATATATTTGGTATGCGCTGGTGACATATAGAAGACATGGAAACATCAGAAGAGACACCGTTACAGAAGCCATGTCAACGCCGTCTCAAGTTCTCGACATACAAGGTAAGTATTGTACGACATCGGAAGTAAGTATTGTCTTCAACTCTCAGTGTCTTACCACCACCCCATAGGTGGTGCGGATCGGGCAGTTGGCATCGCACAAGGATTATACACGTTCTTCAATCGACTGTCTAATTCACTGTTCCCGGATTCATTTAAGTGTCTAATTCCTGATGACATTATATATATAGTACAGCCCGAAATTCGGTAATCGTGCTTCGGTCTATACCTGGACGCTGAGAAACTAGTCCGGAGTACGCTATCAACTTGGGCCTTCGGTAAAGAAAATGGACTTCATGGCGCATGATCAAGGCCTGTGTACGTTATTCGAAATTCTCTAGCGCAAACAGTATGCCCCGGAAACGGTGTGTATGCTGGCCGGTGCGATGGTGTTCGCGTATTTATTCTTTTAAAAGTATTGCTTTTAGCATTTATTGAAAATATTAATTACAATGTTGGTGCACATTTATTTGTATTACGAAACAGATGTTGCGAATTTGATATTAATACCTACCACCAAAAAAATAGAGAATATTTGTGCAAATTAACATAAAATTATTCACTTTTTATTTAACAATGTTTGTTACGACTGGTTTTGAACTCGTAGTTAATCCCCAAGTACGAGATTTATATCTCTATTTTAATCCTCTGTATTTATAAACCATATATGGCTGTGTTTCGAGTCGTTGGTAAAACATTAAAAGAATTGAATTTTCAAGCATGAGTTCAAAACCATACATCGCCATTCTCTAGCGCAAACAGTAATGCCCCGGAACCGGAACCGGTGTGTATTTTGGCCGGTGCGATGGTGTTGTGTATTTATTCTTTTAAAGCCAGTTACTGCATTCTCAGCAAGTTTGAGGATCAAGGCACCTTTTCCCATGCACTGAATATAGCCAACTCATACGAAAAGATACCTTGTGATAATTGACACCAAGTCTAGCCATACTGGTTGAGAATTTCATAAGGTACATTTTCCCCATGAGCTGAATATTGTCAACTCGTAGGGAAAGGTACCTTATGATAATTGACACCAGCCTAGCTATGCTGGTCTGAAATTTCATAAGCTACATTTTCCTATGAACTGAATACACTCCATCAGATGCAGGACGATCTGGGTCTACACTGTTAGTCAATCCAGACTTGTTTACTCCGCTATTATAAAAACTTTCTGAGCGTTTATACTCGACATCAGACAGTTGGATTGGTCGAGACTGAGCCTCAACCATTTAAATCTGATTTCAAGAACAAAAACCGGAGTACGTGCTCAGTAACTTTAACAAACTCAGACCGATGTGTTGTAAGACTTCCTGCATATTAACTCTAAACTTGTTCAGTTTGATTCGTAGAGTCTGAGCTAAACTCAAACTCGACCAATAAAGTTAGCTGAGGACGAAATACACACAGGACCTGGGCACATGAGGAAGGAAATAAAACGCAAAGACAAGTTCAATGTACATGTATATGCTGGTAAAAACAAACACAAAAATATGGGACATGTACCTTGAAATAGAAACAAGGAATTCCGCCACGGAAGCGTGTCGCGCCTGCCGAGGCATTATACAGTAAAATGAGCATGGGAATGTGCTAAAGTAAGCATCACAAAACGGTCAGAGAAGTGCATGCTTAAAACATGATAAACATCAAGGTTGAAGAAAACAAATGAAATAAAACAATGGCTATGTGTTTCCACAACCATGTGAAAGTCTAAAAAGGTCAAGGTCATGCTAATGGCAGCATGAGTGTGTTCGAAATGCTCACATGTTAGCAAGTGTCCAATTATTGAATCAATCCATCAAGTAATATTAAAGTTATACCCTGATGAAAAAGCTAGTACAAACTTTTTGACCAAACAAAAAATGGCTAAGTGTTTCCGCAAAAATAAAAATAAAAAAAAAGTGAAGGTAGTCGGTCATGTTAATGGTGGCATGAGGACGACAATGACGACGGAAAAAGCGGTAACTATGGTCGCGCCTTCTGCTAAAGCAGGCGCCACAAAAAATTGCATTTAATTTTATTGCGAATGTCAAATATTAACCCTTAGACCGCTATCTTATTTTATTTGTCGTCTGCTGTTTATTTTCTATTTTCCATTTTTATCATCAAAAACATTCTTTCCATTAGAAATGATTCTGTAGTGCTGTAAAAACATGTTTTTATTGAGAAATAAGGCAAGATATAAAAGCAACAGCGGGCGACAATTGTTGTGAGTAGCGGTCTAACGGTTAACAATAGATAACATGCACGCTTAAATGTAGAGGCATTGCCAACATGTGGAAAACACAAATTTGACGAACATTACGTATGACCTTGCTCATGAAATAAAGTCATGTGACATTAGAGCTCCATGTAAGGTGCGTATGGGCGCATTTTACCCACTTAATTTAGCAGAATACGCATTGATTAAGTGCGAGTACACAATACTCACAGCAATGTGAAAATTTGCATTGATTTCAAATTGAGTAGTGAAAATACTACAAGAAAGTTGAAAATTTACTGAAAATTTTATCTGCCAATTTTTGTTCATTTTTAACAAATTTCTTATTTTGACACCACATGGAAATCATGTCCAATTCTCATGTGTTGTCGAAACATGCTTTAGTGAAGAAATAATGAAAATAAGTTGGTAATATATTTATATAACTGGTATAGAACTGGTCTATTCGTGACAAACTGGCGAACAGTGTATGGCTACACGGAGTGCAAACAACGCTATGTCCCCATTGTAATTCGGCGTCCGATTTGTACTTTACAATATATTTTATTGTCATTAAAAGCAAAATTATTTAATTTAATTTATACTCAAAAATAATATTAGCACAACTCGACTAGTTTGAGAATCATATGGAGTATCCCAATAAATGTGGCTGTGATTGGAGAAATGTGGCTTATGGTGTTTGCGATTATTGTAGATCCAGTCAGCCTGTGCATCTGCACAGCTGATCAAGATCTGCACAGTTCGACAGTCCATCAATGATTTGATTTATTGGTGTTTAACGGCCTATCAACAGCAAGTAATTTAAGGCAGAGCCAACGGTTTCGATCCCGCATTTAATCTGCTGCATAGGGAGAATCCTAAAATCAAAACAGGATTTTCATAAAAATATATATTCAGCCCTGAAATTAGAATAACCGGACAATGAAAAAGGAGTCGATCAATGAAACACACATCATGCTTCTAACAGGTAATATAGATCGTTATCAGGCTACATGTGTTACTGGTAAAAAAACGTAATAGACCATTTTTATCATAGCCGGTCTTGGTCGGATTACAACCTCCCTTGTAGCCGCCCTGTCACCTCCATGTAGTAATTTTGTATACAATTATCAATAGTTAATAATGAACAGTTGCTGTGACTGGAGAAATCGGCGTATGGGATTTACGACCAGTGTAGCTACTGATCAAATAACACACTCATGTAGGCGTAATAACGATCTATAGATTGCTGCTTGCTAGAAGCCTGACGGTTATTTCATTGATGGAATGGCATCCAGTGCAGATCATGATCAGACTGTGCGGATGCACAGGCTGATCTTGATCTACACATGTCGCAAATCCCAAAAGCCCCATTTCTCCAGTCAGAGCCACAATTAATATTTATCTCCGTTACTGTTTTGCTGAATGAATCATATTACCATTTATTTATTTATAATTACATATTTTCTCGCTACTGTTTTGTTAATCTAAATTGTTTTGTTTTATTTTTTTTGGTTTATTGAATTTTATTTGTTCTGTACTGTAGTTCTTTTGTTTCATTTCATGTGCGTCGGCGTCCGTGCAAGCAACTCGTTCGCTACGCCTACTCGTTGCTTACGCGGAAGTCGACGCACACTCGTGTATTATTTCCCGCTATTCAAAATGTACGATGGAATATCCTCTTTTGCTGTTTTGGCTAGTGGATTGTACTTAACCCTGACAATTCTGAATTAAATTTTGTCATCTTCTGTATTTTTTATATTTTCCATTTTACAAGATGAAAACGTGTTTGAGAGTACATGTGAATCATCTCTTATCGTTATTTGTGACTGTGACTGGAGAAATGTGGCTTATGGATTTTGCGACGAGTGTACATCCAGATCAGCCTGTGCATCCCACACAGTCTGATCAGGATCTGCACTGTTTGCCATTCCATCAATGAAACACCCGTCATGCTTCTAGTAAGCAATATTGATCGATATTAGGCTACAGACGAGTGCTAATTGATCAGGAGCTACACTGGTCACAAATCCCATAAAGACCATTTCTCCAGTCACTGCCACATACATATAATTATATGGTTGGCCTCCAACCTCCCCTCACAGAAGCCCGGTCTCCACCAAGTAGGTTCCGCATAGACTTAGCAAAATATCAAATAATAATTTAAATGATACTTCATAAACCACAAACCGACTGTTCCAACATTTTGGTCCAAAGTATTTATCAAGATATTGGTGTCTACATTCAGCTATTACTAATTCCTTGATAAAGGCCTTGGACCGAACAGTTGGAACAGTGGGTCCGTGGTTTATGAAGTATCGTTCAAAAAATCATATTACTGTGGAAACTTGCAAATAATAACTGTATATATATTTGGTTTGTTTAATTATATTTATTTCCAGTTATTGTTTCGTTTAATGAAATTATCATTTATTATTATACTTTTTCCATTTATTGTTTTTGTTTAATTTCTGATTTACTTACTAAAACTAAATTACTTCTATAAATTATTTTATAGCCTTATGGACTTTGAAACCAACATAGACCCAGATCAGCCAGCATATTTGATCAGTGTCTACACCGTTCAGTCAGTGAAACGCCCATCTCCATTTTGATAAACAAGGTAGATCTTTATTAGACTGCAGCCATGTGCAAGCAGATCAGGAGATAGACTTGCCACAAATGTCATAAGACCCATATATCTATTAACATATGGAGACAATGCTGATCATTTCTGTTGTGCGGTTACACTACACAACCGTCTGCATTAATCTTGCCCTGATTATCAACGTTTCTTAACATGCCAACTCGCAATCAACCAATTTGATTGTCTGAGCCTGAGCTGTAGCACAGCGCAGTCTCAGCCATTCAAGCTGCTTAAATTCAAGCACAATATTCAAGTATTTTGCAATAAATAAATGGACAAATGTTGGCATGATTAGCGAAGACGGAAGTTACTGGGTAGAACCAGTAGTCATACATTTGTGAAGCTTGAAATATTTGTATGCACAGTGTTTACTACCAATCGCTATGGATGTGCAATGCATAATGTGAGGTTCGGGCGGCAGCAGACTTGCTAACATTGCAAGAAAATAAGAAATAAAAGCCCAAATTAAAAATGAATTCAGTTCATTATCTTGGAGTCGGCAATTTCTTGTCATTTTTAGCTAGACACAAATACCCAAGAAGCAGTTTCCTTTTTGACAAGTAAAACAACAAGTTGTTACCGAATGGTTGCCATGCCGCTGTATACATCGCATACAAGTTGAACCTGATGAAAATTGCTTGTCCAGAAATGACACGACGGCCAAGCAAGAATAACCAGAGAATAAGTAAGATGGTAATGAATTCCCTTCCCGCGCATAGTGAAGGTAAGAGACATTGATGTCACAACATGCATACCAGCCAACTCTCAAAATAATTTCGATATAATTTTTCAGTATGAACGAAGTGAAACCTCTCTAAACCGGACACCCTGGGAAACCCCCAAACCCCGAGGCTATCCGGTTTAGAGAGGTTCCACTGTACAAACGTACAACATCCAGTTTACCACCAGTGTAGACCCAGATTTTCATGCAAGCCCGGGCATTTGGATCTGGACCGGCCGGATTACACGGGTTGTAAACAGAAAGCTGACGCATTGTCATACATTACAATAATCCTTTACTTCTCCTACCTCATTACTCAATAAAAACGTTAAACAAAAAAAATATGTGCTCAGTAATAAATAAAAAATGGTGAAAATATGTTATGTGCAAAAAATATGAGAAAAGCTGTAAGAAAAGTAAAGGATTCAAGTAAATTAAGAAAAATATGTTTTCAAATTTAAATTATTTTTTTCTATTTTATTAATTTTATGTTGTTACCGCTCATTTATCAAATGTGCAGTCACACATAATACTTTTATCAATGTTGCTGTTGAATCGCTAGGTATGCCATAAAATAAGTGACAGGAATTGTTTCTGACTTTCGGGAATTCACACAGATCACCAGGCTCTGACCACTCTAGCGCATCCCCCGTTTCATTTCTGGCCAAGACTTTCTCCCCAGGTTCGGCGTGTATGCCATATAGACGGCAGCATGGAAAACATCAGGGAACAACGGACTGTTTTATTGAGAAAAAGAAGAGCGTTTGATGAATATCTGTGTAGTAAAAATAAGATGAAATCACTTCATATATAATACTCTAAATTTCTCATTAAATTTTGACTTTTTATTTTTGAAACCATGTTTTTGATTTACAGCATTCTATATATATTTTTAAGAGGTCATTGGATTCCTCCACTAACCTCTTTTGTATTAGCATGACCCGTCGTAGGGGTCACATGAGTCATATACACATCATTGGAAATAAACACTCCTAGCATTTCAGCTCAAAAAATGTAGGATAAAAGGCGATCGCCAGCGAGTGTCTCACCCATGAAGGTCAAGGTCACCCAGATGACACTGGGCGGATGGTCATCACTGTGAGGAAGCTATTCATGATGTTTGGTAATGATTTGACTAACCGATCAGGAGATGTTCAACATTTGGACCTACGTCAAAATGTTTAATGCCAGAATTGTGACCACTATGTCTCACTTTCCACTAACGTGAGTGAGACAAAAACTGTACATGATTGGCTTTAATCAAGATCAGGGCGTACATAGACTGATATTTGTTAGACTTGCTGATAAGCCGATAATCCAATGTTTGCAAACTGTGCAGATCCAGATGAGCGGCTCAAATTGCCACTTTTCAGATTAATATAATAGTCTGATACATGTAACTAAACCAGAATATTCCATTTCATTTACTTATGGTTGAAGGGTAAATGACGACTCATGATAATCCACATTGAACTCTTTAAATTAAATTTTAGATTATAATGATTGGAATAATAAATACATTTCTGCACATACATATTTTGTATTAATGGTAACATGTTATTTTTATGAACAACTTTTTTTTTATGTAAACACTATTAATTGAATGTTTAGATAACAATGACTATGAAGATAATTTGAAGGACATTAACCCTAAGTAAACCTTAAACAGCATTAGGGAGGGCTGTAACTAATGTTGATACTGTTGTTTTATAGTCAATACTTTTTAGTAGTATTATCCATGCCACTAACATTACAATCAACTATTATTAAAGTAACCATAAATCTTTTTTTGAAAACAACTAGTCAAGTTGTCCTGTTTTATAAATTTTTTAAAAAGCACATTTTAAAGAAGGTTCAAATCAGGGTACAAGGATCCTCCAGATTATCGGACAAAAATGGCTGTTTTGTTACGATATTTTTCTTAAAATAGCAGCTACGGGCATACAATTTTCACAGAACAATTGTCGGTTCTTGCTTTCTCAACGCATGGAAACTATTTAGCAAACTGTGCCATCTTTCTCACTTAAAATTGGGTCAGATCATCAGTCGTAACATTGCCCCAAAATTAACATCAACAATCAATTATCGGACAAATGTATAACCGTCTTTATAACTTGTATTCTCACTTAAAATCATAATTTTATCGCCTGAAAACCAGTATAAACAGCATTGTGTTGTTTTGCAGAAAACACAATCACCATTCGCTTCTTGGAAAACATCGTATTTATAGAATGTATTGTATTTATAGAACAACTCTGCAATGACGTAATGGGCGCACTCGATTGAGCTCTTCATAATTTGGTGGAAATTCCGCGGTAATGATCGTTTCGTACACTGGTGTTTTCGCACCTGTCGATTTTATCCACGAATGAATTATGGATGTGAAATGGTGTGTAATGGCTTGGGTCCGAAATGGCTTGGGGCGATTTGGCCTTGAAACAATTATTATTTGTTTTTGAATAAGTAGCTCTTCGTTCTGTTTCTATCATGATACATTTTCGCATTCCTTCCTATCTGCTCTGTATTGTACATTGTGTATTAAACAGTCTGAAAATGATATTGGAGGAATGCATCGTATCGTCTGCATACTTCACACAACAGAGTATTGAAACACTCTATAGGGGGCCTCAAATTATGCGCATGCGCAGTGACAGATACAAGCCCCCGCGCGACGTTTGACGTTGTAAACAACTTGTGGACATAGTGGGGGAATGTTTTCGGCAAATTTTACTAAAATATTTACCTTGGCGATATATTATTCACACTGGCATGGAGTGAGTGAGTGAATAGGGTTTAACGTCCGCTTTTCTGACATAGAGGTACAAGCCTCAGGGAGTCTACACGCAGACGGGTCAACGGGGTCGTGTCCCGTATCCACCTGTCCGAGGGGGGGTAAATCCCAACTTCATGGAAACAGCAAGCACCTGAGTGACTTAGATGTGTCCGTTGCAAAATCGGATCAAATGAATGCGTTTACTTAACAGCTATTTTGATTTGTCCGATAAATTGATTGTCCGGATAATTGGTAGGACCCCTGTATGGACGGAATTACAATTTTTTTTTATACCAAGCTGGGTATATATAACAAGTAACATAATGACTCATCGTGACAAAACAGGTACTCAAAATTATATGTTGTGACCACTCATTTGAACCGTCTCGTCGAGACGGTTCAAACCGTCTCGTCGAGACGGTTCAAATGAGTGGTAACAACATATACTTCCGTGCATAATTATTATATTTTGTATGAAAATTGTGTAGCCTCAGCATGAAATGGGTGGTTAACTGAGGCGTGGCCTGTGTAGTTCCAGATCAACTAGCAAACTCATGTAGCCTGTTATGGATCTATATTTAGTTGTGCAAACTGATCTGGGCACTGGTTACAATTTTACTTGGTTCCATTTTGTCACGAGATGACTTATATTAGCATGAAATTATGGTATACATGTACATAGGTCCTGGTCATCAAAAGGTGCCCCGACACATTTGAGACAAGCCATGTGATTATTTTGTACCCAAGAAGATGTGGGAAAAATGTTTACTAAATGTTCAGAGCGAATGCAGAATTTAATTCCGCAATTGCTATGAAAATCTTGTCAACATTTGATGTCATTTTAAGAAAAAATATCAGTTTCTGTAAAATAGCTTTCATCACACATCGCTTAGGTACAAAATCATGTGGCTTGTCTAATCTGTGGTAGTGACTGGAGAAATGGGGCTTGTGGCCAGTCTAATGATCTTCCGCACACACCAGGATTCTATATGCGTCACTAACATGACTGGTATTTCAATGACTGAATAACAAACAGTGCAGACCGTGATCAACTGAGCTTATTGGTGTTTGACTAGCATTTCTTAATTGATTGTATATAATCATGGGTAGCATGTGCGCATGTTTATGATGCCAACGACATATGTACATATACACATGAACAGTTTACAAGGTCGCATTTTTGCAATACCAGCATCCACTTTCTGTCAGTGTCATTAATTGAATTGTTAATTTCTTCAACACCATTATCTAAATATAAAGCTACCAGTAGGTACTGGTATGTATTATTAAAATCGGCAAAGTGATTTATCAGTTATGGAAGGTGTTACTAAGGTACGTACATATGTACACATATACATGGACGATTGATATATCCCCTCTTGCCTATCAGCGAATTGTTTAACAACTGGGTTACTGTACTGTAAACCATTCTGAGGGATTTTTTTACAATTTGCTTCTATTATGTAACATATGACACCGAGAAAATGGATAGTCGGGTTTACAATGAAATATTATTTGTAACTCGTAGAAGTCCACCATGGTTGTGCATCAATGTTCGTTTGTAACACTCGCTTGTAGATCTGCGTTGAAGTTGTAGAAACTGAATGAATCTGTAATTATAACAGAATTGTGTAATTGGGAGATTATTCCACTTCCGCACCAGTCTTATAAATAGGTTACCGAAGTTGAACAATTGTGAGTAACTTCCCTTAGAACTACTTCCGGGAGTTAGGCATCAGAATTGGCGTTAGATTGTCGGTTTAATGGCTAAAACTAAGTAATGTATTTTCAAATTGACAGATTCCACCAATTCTAGCGTCAGGGATGCCCTGGAATTTGTTCTAAGGGAAGTTACATGTACTCACGATTTTCCAAGTTTGGTAAGTTATTTATAGCAGACATCTAAGGGACACAATCTGACAAAACCAGGCATGTTTCATTCATGAACAGTGTAGATCCTAATCATTTGTGCAGTTATACTGCAAACTGCAAATCTGTGAAATTTGATGAAAGCTTAACCCTTACTACGCTGAATTAAATGTTGTCGTCTGTTGGAAATGTTTTATTTTCAATATTTCTCGACAAAAAAAATCACACCATTTTAACAAAATAAATAGCTATCACATTTTGGCAGATTGAAAAAATGCCGAAATTAACTAGATTTGACAGTAAACAAGGGTTTATAGAATACCACCCACCCCATGTGGGTCCATGACATTGTGGTGGAAAATTGTAAATGTAAATGATGAAGAATCACCATCGAAATGCATGTGTGACACATAAGACATTCCATAGAAGGAACCAGAAATTATAATAAATTCATCCCATGCTCAGGTTCTCGTCAATACACTAAATCTGTGACCATGGTGCTACCAGGGGAGGGTTGGGAGGAGGGTCTTGGATCTAAGCATCAAGAACACTTGCGTAAAATATGAAGATGTTTGAGGATAGTAAATTATAAAGAAAGGTTGCAAAAAAAGTATTTTTTTCAATGGGCAGGCGCATTGGTGGCAATAAACTATGGATGATGATAAATAATTATAAGATGTTTAATGTCATTCTGACTTATGGTTACAGGGACTCAAAAACAATTGTTACACCAGCTTTTAAATAAAGTTGATCTGGATCTTGAGCATTTAAGGCCACGTGGATGGGCAACAGAATTAAAATATGGATGATGTTTCAAGTCATATACACTTACAGATATCACGTGCATTGTGCTTAAAACATTTAACGTAAATGTCGCAAAAACATGTAACACAAATTTCACTACGTAATTTAACCTTAGCATTGGGCATGTAGGCTGCATGGGTGGGCAATAGAAGCTAAACATGGATAATGATAAAGAAACATATAGCATTCAAGTCAGTCAGACGTACTGTTCCAGAAATATGCGGTACTCAAAAACTAACACAAATGTTAGCAAACAAATATCGCTAGGTCATTGACGTTGAACTTGGGCGTGTGGGTCACAAGAATAGGGAATGGAATGAAAAAACATGGATGATGTCATTATATCTTGACCTTTGGCGTACAGATCACATGGGTGGGCAAATCTCATCAGGATCTGCCCTATTTGCATATCCATCAATGAAACACTCATCATGCTTCTAACAAGCATTATAGGTTATTACCAGGCTACAGGAGTGTGATCGTTTTGGATCAGGAGCCATTTTGATCACAAAGCCCATACGCCCCATTTCTCCCATCACAGGTACACATTACATGTGGATATATAGAGAATATTAGGTTAGTGCCGTGAATGGAAAAAAATATCAGGCAAGGTTTAGGATAGTTTTCCCATTCACGGCACTAACCTACTATTCTATTTATCCCGTCAACACTACAAATAACTTTAAAATGCACAAAAATAACCCCAGTCGCATCCTCAAAATTGGAGAATCGACTAGTATGACAACCGCACATTCATACGCAGTGTTTGTTTGTTTGTTTGCTTATCAACAGCTAAGGTCATTTCAGGCCGGGTCAATGGGTTTAGTACTAAATTCCATATATTACCTGTACAAGTACATGTACATGTTCAAGTACATATACAAATGGGGGGAAAATCCCAAAATCAGAACTGAATATTTACAATAACAAAACTATATATTCAGCCCTGAAATCAGAATAATCCTGATCTGATGCCAGGTCCTCGCCACACCAGAATCACTTGGCCCCTCCCAAAAGTAGTAGGATAAGTAATGTTCTTACTATTTTTATAATGGGCAATAACCCAATTCAACTCCCAGGTAACAAAAGAGCCAAAGATAAAAACGTACCTGAGGGCCAAACCAGGCAAATCGTGATTCCTATAAGGAGGAACCCCTACCGTTAATTTACGCCGTCTCGTTGCCCGACCACCACCCACTCATATGCAGTGATTAGGTCGTATTGACAGAATATCAAAAATGTTTCACGGCACCGTGTTTCACGGCACTTACGCACTGTGTTGATGGGATAAAACTAAATTATGCTCTTATTGCATGTGACATGTCTTACGCCATGATGTACCCATGTGTGAAGCATCATGCAAAGTATGTGAAGAGGGAAATGACATAATATTATGCCCTGGATACCTAAACCAACAAGGTGAATGTTGTGTCGAAGGGAAGTACAAAATCCAGTTGTCTTTCTCGCACATAGCAAAAATAAAAGTTTCAAGAGGAGCTGAAAAAATATGAGGAAAAACTATTTTTAGCTGGATCTGCATTTTTGTCAACCATAGATAAAACCATATGTTATCACAACGAAATAAAAATGTGACAAACAGATGGGCAGATAGACACAGTGAAAATAATATGTTTCCACTGATTCTTGTCCGGGTCCTAATAATACAAATATTGGGCGAAGTGTGAGGTAGACACGTTTGTTACTTACAATTCAGTAGACCCGCATCTCTGATGTTATGTCCAGGAGTTGAAGTTGATCCAATCTCCGACCGTCCTGCAGCTACCATAGTAACCAAAACCATTTCCACACACCTAAATCATTGAAACTTCTGCATTAACCCGTAAAATGTAGGAATGTAAAATTGGCAGCCATGTTTAACACAAATTTCCAAGTCATTTTATCTTATCCTCGGGCAAGTGAGCCACATGAATTGGCTATATAATGAAAATATTGATGGTGATAAACAAACATATTCAATGCAAAGTGTTTGGACGCAGAGACAATGCAATACCTATTAAACATCCTATTTTTTTCAAATGGTTGGACCAAAGATTGAATTTACGGATGATGCTAAACAAGCATATGAAGTTTCAAGTCAATCCTACTGATAGCTGCAGAGATAAAGTTACTTTCAATAATTTAAAAATGCTAATATACATTTATGCTAGTTGCACACGGATACCATTGTGATCACTATGTATCGTTCAACCATAATCGAAGACACCCAGACATTTTATGGTGATTATTTCATGTCATAAAACTAACATAAACTTACTGGGAACATTAACAACAACCTGTTCACTATATATCAATCTCATTCGTGATGGCATCGACTTCAATAAGCAGATCCCAGGACACACAGTGAAAACTATAGGGCTCCACTGATTCTTAGTGTGTCCATAATATAGAGAATAGTAGGTTAGTGCCGTGAATGGGAAAAAATATCTGGCAAGGCTTAGGAAACGGGATGGGTGAGGCTCTGCCGAGCACATCCCGTTTCCGTGCCGCACCAGATATTTTTCCCATTCACGGCACTAACCTACTATTGTATTTATCCTGTCAACACCTACAAATAGCTTTAAAATGCAATCAAAATAACCCCAGCAACCGCACATATTCATACGCAGTGATTAGGTCGTATTGACAGGATATCAAAAATGATTCACGGCACCGTGTTTCACGGCACATACGCACTGTGTTGACGGGATAAAACTAAATTATGCTTTTATTGCATGCGACATGGAATATAACCACACTTTTCAGTTCTGAGAAAAACAGAATGTTCGTTACTTACAATTCAGTAGACTGGCATCTATGATCTTGTCTCCATGGAAGCATTGATTGGTCCAATCACAGACTGTCCTTCTGTTACCATAGTAACCGAGACAATCTCCTAGCTACGAAGTAAATGAAATTTCAGCATTAACCCATAAAAGGCAGGAATTTAAAATTGTCGCCTGCTCCTTTTTCAATATTTGTCAAATTTCTTAACAGAACCTGTCTTTGCAGCACTTGTCTCCAGTGGAAACGATTCGTGCTGTCAAAACATATTCAGTCAGGAAAAAATAAATATCAAATGAACAGCAGATGACAAAATGTAAGCCAGCAATTTTAAGTGTTAAGAACGGGCTTGAAATATGAAACTAGAAATGACCCGTACTGTACACATACATGTATTATTTTCTGATATTTACAAAACTGTGACAAATTTTTCTTTCAGCCTATCATCATTCCAAATGAAGGGAAATGGCACCGATCGGCCGATAAAACGATGTTTTATGGAGAAACAGGAAAATGAAACGACACAATTTAGTTAGAATATTGGAGGTTCAACAAGTGCGCATCTCAGATGATATGTATAATACATGTGCATACAATTGCATGAGACTAGCAACAAGTCTTCTAGTACGGAGCCCCGCAGGGGACGTAGAATTATTTTTTTTTAACAATTCGTTTCAACGAAATAACAATTCGTTCCGACGTAATAACAATTTGTTCCGACGTAATAACAATTCATTCCCACAAATTAACAATTTGTTCCCACAAATTAAAAAATTGTTCCCAGGATTTAACAATTTGTTCAGTGGGAACGAATTATTTTGTGGGAATTAATAAAAATCCATGTCCCCTGCGGGGCCCCGTATTCGAGATAATATTTTCATGATATAAAACTGAATATAAACTGACCATGAACATTAACGACGACCTGCTGGGCAGTACACATCCTTCACGATACCATCTGGGCTTCATCAGACTGCCACCACGTGGTATGTAGAAACACGGCTGCTACATGTGAAACTGTAACAAGAAACGAGGCCAGGTTTTTTCCAAGCATAGACACTTGGATAACATAATTATACCCACTTTTTGTAGACTAGATGGCCGTGGCCTGCATGTCGCGCCTTGGGGCGAGGCATGGACACTATGTATGATGATAAACACCCATGTGAAGTTTGAAGGTAATGGGCGAAGCAGTTGCAGAGATATAGTATAACGAAAAACACAAATCCCATAAAGACCATTTCTCCAGTCACTGCCACATACATATAATTATATGGTTGGCCTCCAACCTCCCCTCACAGAAGCCCGGTCTCCACCAAGTAGGTTCCGCATAGACTTAGCAAAATATCAACTAATAATTTAAATGATACTTCATAAACCACAAACCGACTGTTCCAACATTTTGGTCCAAAGTATTTATCAAGATATTGGTGTCTATATTCAGATATTACTAATTCCTTGATAAAGGCCTTGGACCGAACAGTTGGAACAGTGGGTCCGTGGTTTATGAAGTATCGTTCAAAAAATCATATTACTGTGGAAACTTGCAAATAATAACTGTATATATATTTGGTTTGTTTAATTATATTTATTTCCAGTTATTGTTTCGCTTAATGAAATTATCATTTATTATTATACTTTTTCCATTTATTGTTTTTTGTTTAATTTCTGATTTACTTACTAAAACTAAATTACATCTATAAATTATTTTATAGCCTTATGGACTTTGAAACCAACATAGACCCAGATCAGCCAGTATATTTGATCAGGGTATACACCGTTCAGTCAGTGAAACACCCATCTCCATTTTGATAAACAAGGTAGATCTTTATTAGACTGCAGCCATGTACAAGCAGATCAGGAGATAGACTTGCCACAAATGTCATAAGACCCATATATCTATTAACATATGGAGACAATGCTGATCATTTCTGTTGTGCGGTTACACTACACAACCGTCTGCATTAATCTTGCCCTGATTATCAACGTTTCTTAACATGCCAACTCGCAATCAACCAATTTGATTGTCTGAGCCTGAGCTGTAGCACAGCGCAGTCTCAGCCATTCAAGCTGCTTAAATTCAAGCACAATATTCAAGTATTTTGCAATAAATAAATGGACAAATGTTGGCATGATTAGCGAAGACGGAAGTTACTGGGTAGAACCAGTAGTCATACATTTGTGAAGCTTGAAATATTTGTATGCACGGTGTTTACTACCAATCGCTATGGATGTGCAATGCATAATGTGAGGTTCGGGCGGCAGACTTGCTAACATTGCAAGAAAATAAGAAATAAAAGCCCAAATTAAAAATGAATTCAGTTCATTATCTTGGGAGTCATTTTTAGCTAGACACAAATACCCAAGAAGCAGTTTCCTTTTTGACAAGTAAAACAACAAGTTGTTACAGAATGGTTGCCATGCCGCTGTATACATCGCATACAAGTTGAACCTGATGAAAATTGTTTGTCCAGAAATGACACGACGGCCAAGCAAGAATAACCAGAGAATAGTGAAGATGGTAATGAATTCCCAGCGCATAGTGAAGGTAAGAGACATTTATGTCACAACATGCATACCAGACAACTCTCAAAATAATTTCGATATAATTTTTCAGTAATGAACGAAGTGAAACCTCTCTAAACCGGACACCCTGGGAAACCCCGAGGCTATCCGGTTTAGAGAGGTTCCACTGTACAAACGTACAACATCCAGTTTACCACCAGTGTAGACCCAGATTTTCATGCAAGCCCGGGCATTTGGATCTGGACCGGCCGGATTACACGGGTTGTAAACAGAAAGCTGACGCATTGTCATACATTACAGTAATCCTTTACTTCTCCTACCTCATTCCTCAATAAAAACGTTAAACAAAAATATGTGCTCAGTAATAAATAAAAAATGGTGAAAATATGTTATGTGCAAAAAATATGAGAAAAGCTGTAAGAAAAGTAAAGGATTCAAGTAAATTAAGAAAAATATGTTTTCAAATTTAAATTATTTTTTTTTCTATTTTATTAATTTTATGTTGTTACCGCTCATTTATCAAATGTGCAGTCACAACATAAAACTTTTATCAATGTTGCTGTTGAATCGCTAGGTATGCCATAAAATAAGTGACAGGAATTGTTTCTGACTTTCGGGAATTCACACCAGATCACCAGGCTCTGACCACTCTAGCGCATCCCCCGTTTCATTTCTGGCCAAGACTTTCTCCCCAGGTTCGGCGTGTATGCCATATAGACGGCAGCATGGAAAACATCAGGGAACAACGGACTGTTTTATTGAGAAAAATAAGAGCGTTTGATGAATATCTGTGTAGTAAAAATAAGATGAAATCACTTCATATATAATACTCTAAATTTCTCATTAAATTTTGACTTTTTGAAACCATGTTTTTAATTTACAGCATTCTATAATATATTTTAAAAGGTCATTGGATTCCTCCACTAACCTCTTTTGTATTAGCATGACCCGTCGTAGGGGGTCACATGAGTCATATACACATCATTGGAAATAAACACTCCTAGCATTTCAGCTCAAAAAATGTAGGATAAAAGAAGGCGATCGCCAGCGAGTGTCTCACCCATGAAGGTCAAGGTCACCCAGATGACACTGGGCGGATGGTCATCACTGTGAGGAAGCTATTCATGATGTTTGGTAATGATTTGACTAACCGATCAGGAGATGTTCAACATTTGGACCTACGTCAAAATGTTTAACGCCAGAATTGTGACCACTATGTCTCGCTGTCCACTAACGTGGGTGAGACAAAAACTGTACATGATTGGCTTTAATCAAGATCAGGGTGTACATAGACTGATATTTGTTAGACTTGCTGATAAGCCGATAATCCAATGTTTGCAAACTGTGCAGATCCAGATGAGCGGCTCAAATTGCCACTTTTCTGATTAATATAATAGTCTGATACATGTAACTAAACCAGAATATTCCATTCCATTTACTTATGGTTGAAGGGTAAATGACGACTCCTGATAATCCACATTGAACTCTTTGTTATTTTTATCAACAACTTTTTTTTTATGTAAACACTATTAATTGAATGTTTAGATAACAATGACTATGAAGATAATTTGAAGGACATTAACCCTAAGTAAACCTTAAACAGCATTAGGGAGGGCTGTAACTAATGTTGATACTGTTGTTTTATAGTCAATACTTTTTAGTAGTATTATCCATGCCACTAACATTACAATCAACTATTATTAAAGTAACCATAAATCTTTTTTTGAAAACTAGTCAAGTTGTCCTGTTTAATAAATTTTTTAAAAAGCACATTTTAAAGAAGGTTCAAATCAGGGTATGGACGGAATTACAATTTTTTTTTATACCAAGCTGGGTATATATAACAAGTAACATAATGACTCATCGTGACAAAACAGGTATTCAAAATAATATGTTGTGACCACTCATTTGAACCGTCTCATCAAGACGGTTCAAATGAGTGGTAACAACATACTTCCGTGCATAATTATTATATTTTGTATGAAAATTGTGTAGCCTCAGCATGAAATGGGTGGTTAACTGAGGCGTACGTACATATGTACACATATACATGGACGATTGATATATCCCCTCTTGCCTATCAGCGAATTGTTTAACAACTGGGTTACTGTACCGTAAACCATTCTGAGGGATTTTTTTATAATTTGCTTCTATTATGTAACATATGACACCGAGAAAATGGAGTCGGGTTTACAATTGAAATATTATTTGATAACTCGTAGAAGTCCACCATGGTTGTGCATCAATGTTCGTTTGTAACACTCGCTTGTAGATCTGCGTTGAAGTTGTAGAACTGAATGAATCTGTAATTATAACAGAATTGTGTAATTGGGAGAATATTCCACTTCCGCACCAGTCTTATAAATAGGTTACCGAAGTTGAACAATTGTGAGTAACTTCCCTTAGAACTACTTCCGGGGCGTTAGGCATCAGAATTGGTGTAGATTGTTGGTTTAATGGCTAAAACTAAGTAATGTATTTTCAAATTGACAGATTCCACCAATTCTAGCGTCAAGGATGCCCTGGAATTTGTTCTAAGGGAAGTTACATGTACTCACAATTTTCCAAGTTTGGTAAGTTATTTATAGCAGACATCTAAGGGAGACAATCTGACAAAACCAGGCATGTTTCATTCATGAACAGTGTAGATCCTGATCATTTGTGCAGTTATACTGCAAACTGCAAATCTGTGAAATTTGATGAAAGCTTAACCCTTACTACGCTGAATTAAATGTTGTCGTCTGCTGGAAATGTTTTATTTTCAATATTTCTCGACAAAAAAAATCACACCATTTTAACAAAATAAATAGCTATCACATTTTGGCAGATTGAAAAAATGCCGAAATTAACTACATTTTACAGTAAACAAGGGTTTATAGAATACCACCCGCCCCATGTGGGTCCATGACATTGTGGTGGAAAATTGTAAATGTAAATGATGAAGAATCACCATCGAAATGCATGTGTGACACATAAGACATTCCATAGAAGGAACCAGAAATTATAATAAATTCATCCCATGCTCAGGTTCTCGTCAATACACTAAATCTGTGACCATGGTGCTACCAGGGGAGGGTTGGGAGGAGGGGTCTTTGGATCTAAGCATCAAGAACACTTGCGTAAAATATGAAGATGTTTGAGGATGATAAATAATTATAAGATGTTTAATGTCATTCTGACTTATGGTTACAGGGACTCAAAAACAATTGTTACACCAGCTTTTAAATAAAGTTGACCTGGATCTTGAGCATTTAAGGCCACGTGGATGGGCAACAGAATTAAAATATGGATGATGTTTCAAGTCATATACACTTACAGATATCACGTGCATTGTGCTTCTTAAAACATTTAACGTAAATGTCGCAAAATGTAACACAAATTTCACTAAGTAATTTAACCTTATCATTGGGCATGTAGGCTGCATGTAGGGGGCAATAGAAGCAAAACATGGATAATGATAAAGAAACATATAGCATTCAAGTCAGTCAGACGTACTGTTCCAGAAATATGCTGGTACTCAAAAATAAAAACTAACACAAATGTTGCAACAAATATCGCTAGGTCATTGACGTTGAACTTGGGCATGTGGGTCACAAGAATAGGGAATGGAATGAAAACATGGATGATGTCATTATATCTTGACCTTTGGCGTACAGATCACATGGGTGGGCAAATCTCATCAGGATCTGCCCTGTTTGCATATCCATCAATGAAACACTCATCATGCTTCTAATAAGCATTATAGGTTATTACCAGGCTACAGGAGTGTGATCGTTTTGGATCAGGAGCTATTTTGATCACAAAGCCCATACGCCCCATTTCTCCCATCACAGGTACACATTACATGTGGATATATAGAGAATATTAGGTTAGTGCCGTGAATGGAAACAAGAGGGCCATGATGGCCCTAATTCGCTCACCTGACTCCATGAACACCAGAGGAGAATGTGACATTGAGTTCATGTGTTTTCAAAAAATTGTGCTATTTTTAGATGGCGGTCATCTTGGATTAAGCGATGACTCTCATTTTACAAAATCTGAAAATGCTTCACCCAGAATCGGCCATGTGGTTCCTGAGAAAAAGACGTTAAAAATCTTGAATAAATGGACCTTTTGGTGGCCATCATGGACGACAATCATCCGATTCTGACAAATATTGCACCAGAGTGATCGCCTCATTGATACCTTCAATTTGATATATGACATGACCATATTCAGTCAAAAATAAAATTTGACCCCAATTTGACCCCACGGGCCACGCCCATTTTTGACCCCGGGGTCACCATTTTAACAACTTTCAAAGAGCAATGTACATCGATCATTCCTACCAAGTTTCGTCGAAATCCGGCTAGCGGTTCATGAGAAGAAGATTTTTTAAGATTTTATGCTATTTTTAGACGGCGGCCATCTTGGATTACGTAATGACGTCATTTTAACAATTTTGTAATCCCCCTACCTAAGGACCAAGCCAATGAAGTTTGTTGACTATAGACCCAATAATTACCGAGGAGAAGACGTTTGAAAATGTTCACGGACGACGACGGACGACGACGACGGAAGACGGACACATTGCGGTAACAATAGCTCACATGAGCTTTGCTCAGGTGAGCTGAAAAATATCAGGCAAGGTTTAGGATAGTTTTCCCATTCACGGCACTAACCTACTATTCTATTTATCCCGTCAACACTACAAATAACTTTAAAATGCACAAAAATAACCCCAGTCGCATCCTCAAAATTGGAGAATCGACTAGTATGACAACCGCACATTCATACGCAGTGTTTGTTTGTTTGTTTGCTTATCAACAGCTAAGGTCATTTCAGGCCGGGTCAATGGGTTTAGTACTAAATTCCATATATTACCTGTGTTCAAGTACATATACAAATGGGGGGAAAATCCCAAAATCAGAACTGAATATTTACAATAACAAAACTATATATTCAGCCCTGAAATCAGAATAATCCTGATCTGATGCCAGGTCCTCGCCACACCAGAATCACTTGGCCCCTCCCAAAAGTAGTAGGATAAGTAATGTTCTTACTACTTTTATAATGGGCAATAACCCAATTCAACTCCCAGGTAACAAAAGAGCCAAAGATAAAAACGTACCTGAGGGCCAAACCAGGCAAATCGTGATTCCTATAAGGAGGAACCCCTACCGTTAATTTACGCCGTCTCGTTGCCCGACCACCACCCACTCATACGCAATGATTAGGTCGTATTGACAGAATATCAAAAATGTTTCACGGCACCGTGTTTCACGGCACTTACGCACTGTGTTGATGGGATAAAACTAAATTATGCTCTTATTGCATGTGACATGCCTTACGCCATGATGTACCCATGTGTGAAGCATCATGCAAAGTATGTGAAGAGGGAAATGACATAATATCATGCCCTGGATACCTAAACCAACAAGGTGAATGTTGTGTCGAAGGGAAGTACAAAATCCAGTTGTCTTTCTCGCACATAGCAAAAATAAAAGTTTCAAGAGGAGCTGAAAAAATATGAGGAAAAACTATTTTTATCTGCATTTTTGTCAACCATAGATAAAACCATATGTTATCACAACGAAATAAAAATGTGACAAACAGATGGGCAGATAGACACAGTGAAAATAATATGTTTCCACTGATTCTTGTCCGGGTCCTAATAATACAAACATTGGGCGAAAGGTGAGGTAGACACGTTTGTTACTTACAATTCAGTAGACCCGCATCTCTGATGTTATGTCCAGGAGTTGAAGTTGATCCAATCTCCGACCGTCCTGCAGCTACCATAGTAACCAAAACCATTTCCACACACCTAAATCATTGAAACTTCTGCATTAACCCGTAAAATGTAGGAATGTAAAATTGGCACGCCATGTTTAACACAAATTTCCAAGTCATTTTATCTTATCCTCGGGCAAGTGAGCCACATGAATTGGCTATATAATGAAAATATTGATGGTGATAAACAAACATATTCAATGCAAAGTGTTTGGACGCAGAGACAATGCAATACCTATTAAACATAGTTACTTTCAATAATTTAAAAATGCTAATATACATTTATGCTAGTTGCACACAGATACCATTGTGATCACTATGTATCGTTCAACCATAATCGAGACACCCAGACATTTTATGGTGATTATTTCATGTCATAAAACTAACATAAACTTACTGGGAACATTAACAACAACCTGTTCACTATATATCAATCTCATTCGTGATGGCATCGACTTCAATAAGCAGATCCCAGGACACACAGTGAAAACTATAGGGCTCAACTGATTCTTAGTGTGTCCATAATATAGAGAATAGTAGGTTAGTGCCGTGAATGGGAAAAAAATATCTGGCAAGGCTTAGGAAACGGGATGGGTGAGGCTCTGCCGAGCACATCCCGTTTCCGTGCCGCACCAGATATTTTTCCCATTCACGGCACTAAACTACTATTGTATTTATCCCATCAACACCTACAAATAGCTTTAAAATGCAATCAAAATAACCCCAGCAACCGCACATATTCATACGCAGTGATTAGGTCGTATTGACAGGATATCAAAAATGATTCACGGCACCGTGTTTCACGGCACATACGCACCGTGTTGACGGGATAAAACTAAATTATGCTCTTATTGCATGTGACATGGAATATAACCACACATTTCAGTTCTGAGAAATACAGAATGTTCGTTACTTACAATTCAGTAGACTGGCATCTATGATCTTGTCTCCATGGAAGCATTGATTGGTCCAATCACAGATTGTCCTTCTGTTACCATAGTAACCGAGACAATCTCCTAGCTACGAAGTAAATGAAATTTCAGCATTAACCCATAAAAGGCAGGAATTTAAAATTGTCGCCTGCTCCTTTTTCAATATTTGTCAAATTTCTTAACAGAACCTGTTTTTGCAGCACTTGTCTCCAGTGGAAACGATTCTCATGTGCTGTCAAAACATATTCAGTCAGGAAAAAATAAATATCAAATGAACAGCAGATGACAAAATGTAAGCCAGCAGTTTTAAGTGTTAAGAACGGGCTTGAAATATGAAACTAGAAATGACCCGTACTGTACACATACATGTATTATTTTCTGATATTTACAAAACTGTGACAAATTTTTCTTTCAGCCTATCATCATTCCAAATGAAGGGAAATGGCACAGATCGGCCGATAAAACGATGTTTTATGGAGAAACAGGAAAATGAAACGACACAATTTAGTTAGAATATTGGAGGTTCAACAAGTGCGCATCTCAGAATTATTTCGTGGGAATGAATAAAAATCCATGTCCCCTGCGGGGCCCCGTATTCCAGATAATATTTTCATGATATAAAACTGAATATAAACTGACCATGAACATTAACGACGACCTGCTGGGCAGTACACATCCTTCACGATACCATCTGGGCTTCATCAGACTGCCACCACGTGGTATGTAGAAACACGGCTGCTACATGTGAAACTGTAACAAGAAACGAGGCCAGGTTTTTTCCAAGCATAGACACTTGGATAACATAATTATACCCACTTTTTGTAGACTAGATGGCCGTGGCCTGCATGTCGCGCCTTGGGGCGAGGCATGGACACTATGGATGATGATAAACACTCATGTGAAGTTTGAAGGTAATGGGCGAAGCAGTTGCAGAGATATCGTATAACGAAAAACACAAATCCCATAAAGACCATTTCTCCAGTCACTGCCACATACATATAATTATATGGTTGGCCTCCAACCTCCCCTCACAGAAGCCCGGTCTCCACCAAGTAGGTTCCGCATAGACTTAGCAAAATATCAAATAATAATTTAAATGATACTTCATAAACCACAAACCGACTCTTCCAACATTTTGGTCCAAAGTATTTATCAAGATATTGGTGTCTACATTCAGCTATTACTAATTCCTTGATAAAGGCCTTGGACCGAACAGTTGGAACAGTGGGTCCGTGGTTTATGAAGTATCGTTCAAAAAATCATATTACTGTGGAAACTTGCAAATAATAACTGTATATATATTTGGTTTGTTTAATTATATTTATTTCCAGTTATTGTTTCGTTTAATGAAATTATCATTTATTATTATACTTTTTCCATTTATTGTTTTTGTTTAATTTCTGATTTACTTACTAAAACTAAATTACTTCTATAAATTATTTTATAGCCTTATGGACTTTGAAACCAACATAGACCCAGATCAGCCAGCATATTTGATCAGGGTCTACACCGTTCAGTCAGTGAAACGCCCATCTCCATTTTGATAAACAAGGTAGATCTTTATTAGACTGCAGCCATGTGCAAGCAGATCAGGAGATAGACTTGCCACAAATGTCATAAGACCCATATATCTATTAACATATGGAGACAATGCTGATCATTTCTGTTGTGCGGTTACACTACACAACCGTCTGCATTAATCTTGCCCTGATTATCAACGTTTCTTAACATGCCAACTCGCAATCAACCAATTTGATTGTCTGAGCCTGAGCTGTAGCACAGCACAGTCTCAGCCATTCAAGCTGCTTAAATTCAAGCACAATATTCAAGTATTTTGCAATAAATAAATGGACAAATGTTGGCATGATTAGCGAAGACGGAAGTTACTGGGTAGAACCAGTAGTCATACATTTGTGAAGCTTGAAATATTTGTATGCACGGTGTTTACTACCAATCGCTATGGATGTGCAATGCATAATGTGAGGTTCGGGCGGCAGACTTGCTAACATTGCAAGAAAATAAGAAATAAAAGTCCAAATTAAAAATGAATTCAGTTCATTATCTTGGAGTCGGCAATTTCATGTCATTTTTAGCTAGACACAAATACCCAAGAAGCAGTTTCCTTTTTGACAAGTAAAACAACAAGTTGTTGCCGAATGGTTGCCATGCCACTTTATACATCGCATACAAGTTGAACCTGATGAAAATTGCTTGTCCAGAAATGACACGACGGCCAAGCAAGAATAACCAGAGAATAGTAAGATGGTAATGAATTCCCAGCGCATAGTGAAGGTAAGAGACATTTATGTCACAACATGCATACCAGCCAACTCTCAAAATAATTTTGATATAATTTTTCAGTAATGAACGAAGTGAAACCTCTCTAAACCGGACACCCTGGGAAACCCCGAGGCTATCCGGTTTAGAGAGGTTCCACTGTACAAACGTACAACATCCAGTTTACCACCAGTTTACCACCCAGATTTTCATGCAAGCCCGGGCATTTGGATCTGGACCGGCCGGATTACACGGGTTGTAAACAGAAAGTTGACGCATTGTCATACATTACAATAATCCTTTACTTCTCCTACCTCATTCCTCAATAAAAACGTTAAACAAAAAAAATATGTGCTCAGTAATAAATAAAAAATGGTGAAAATATGTTATGTGCAAAAAATATGAGAAAAGCTGTAAGAAAAGTAAAGGATTCAAGTAAATTAAGAAAAATATGTTTTCAAATTTAAATTATTTTTTTCTATTTTATTAATTTTATGTTGTTACCGCTCATTTATCAAATGTGCAGTCACAACATAATACTTTTATCAATGTTGCTGTTGAATCGCTAGGTATGCCATAAAATAAGTGACAGGAATTGTTTCTGACTTTCGGGAATTCACACCAGATCACCAGGCTCTGACCACTCTAGCGCATCCCCCGTTTCATTTCTGGCCAAGACTTTCTCCCCAGGTTCGGCGTGTATGCCATATAGACGGCAGCATGGAAAACATCAGGGAACAACGGACTGTTTTATTGAGAAAAAGAAGAGCGTTTGATGAATATCTGTGTAGTAAAAATAAGATGAAATCACTTCATATATAATACTCTAAATTTCTCATTAAATTTTGACTTTTTGAAACCATGTTTTTGATTTACAGCATTCTATAATATATTTTAAGAGGTCATTGGATTCCTCCACTAACCTCTTTTGTATTAGCATGACCCGTCGTAGGGGGTCACATGAGTCATATACACATCATTGGAAATAAACACTCCTAGCATTTCAGCTCAAAAAATGTAGGATAAAAGAAGGCGATCGCCAGCGAGTGTCTCACCCATGAAGGTCAAGGTCACCCAGATGACACTGGGCGGATGGTCATCACTGTGAGGAAGCTATTCATGATGTTTGGTAATGATTTGACTAACCGATCAGGAGATGTTCAACATTTGGACCTACGTCAAAATGTTTAACGCCAGAATTGTGACCACTATGTCTCACTGTCCACTAACGTGGGTGAGACAAAAACTGTACATGATTGGCTTTAATCAAGATCAGGGCGTACATAGACTGATATTTGTTAGACTTGCTGATAAGCCGATAATCCAATGTTTGCAAACTGTGCAGATCCAGATGAGCGGCTCAAATTGCCACTTTTCTGATTAATATAATAGTCTGATACATGTAACTAAACCAGAATATTCCATTCCATTTACTTATGGTTGAAGGGTAAATGATGACTCCTGATAATCCAAATTGAACTCATTAAATTAAATTTTAGATTATAATGATTGGAATAATAAATACATTTCTGCAGATACGTATTTTGTATTAATGGTAACATGTTATTTTTATGAACAACTTTTTTTTTATGTAAACACTATTAATTGAATGTTTAGATAACAATGACTATGAAGATAATTTGAAGGACATTAACCCTAAGTAAACCTTAAACAGCATTAGGGAGGGCTGTAACTAATGTTGATACTGTTGTTCTATAGTCAATACTTTTTAGTAGTATTATCCATGCCACTAACATTACAATGAACTATTATTAAAGTAACCATAAATCTTTTTTGGAAAACAACTATTCAAGTTGTCCTGTTTTATAAATTTTTTAAAAAGCACATTTTAAAGAAGGTTCAAATCAGGGTATGGACGGAATTACAAATTTTTTTTATACCAAGCTAACATAATGACTCATCGTGACAAAACAGGTATTCAAAATTATATGTTGTGACCACTCATTTGTGAGTAGCGGTCGGTACTATATGTACATAATTTACTGAGCCGGGCACCGTATGGGCAGAGCAAGGAATATTGCGTTTGACATGCGCAGCAGTATACGTCCGTTCCTTATTAGGTCATTCGGGCACAGTTGTCCGAAAGACATTGCTTTCTGGGACAGCTTCGGTCCCTAGGAGCCCACGTGACTTGAACTCTATAAATACTGCCCCCGGCTCGCAGGCCGGGGAGTTGGCCGATTTCTAGCAATTACAACGCACCTACATTAAGTAAATAATTAAATATTTCATTGTACAGTTAACTTGAGATTCTCAAATTAAACATCTTGGGGGACACTATCGACATGGTGAGTCATTCATAATTACTATAGCAGACAGGGTGCCCGGCCACTCCCCCATGTCGCATAATTAAATGCCCTTTATGTTCCCATATTTTGATATCATGTACGTGTATTAATACCAAGTAGTTCCGTATAATCATAGAAATAAACTATATTATCTCCCACCAGTCTTGTCAGTGTGTTTCGAAACATTCGTGCGAAGGAGGCCAGAACTATCTCAGAGAACCTGCTCAAATTATAACCGGCGGTGGTTCTGTCTGTGAACACCGTAGACCCTGATCAGCCTGCACACAAACTAACCCACCCGGTTACAATAGCAAGAGTGTAGATTTAATATAATATTTATTGAACTCATTAAGAGATTCCAAAAGAAACATGGCATTATACACCTACTTTCTAATGAAATCTGTAACCGTATTCAATAAATATGTTACTAATAGCGGAATCGATATGTCAGAGAATTGTGCATTTTGTGATACAAGCATGAAATTTGGTGCACTGTTAGGAAACATTATTTTAATTATTTTTAGCTATAGGGACATCTCAGATTTGTCACGTGACAAAAATGGTAGCCATTTTCCAAAATGGCCGCCACCAATATTATGTGGATATGGGTAACTGGCATAATGTCACTGAAATAGAAACAATATCATTCTTTTTTTATCTCACGACGTATGTAGTATCATATATTTGAATATCATTCCCATAAATATCATTTAAATATCTGAAAATGGTGGCCATTTTAAAAATGGCCGCTACAATGGTGTATTTTTTAAAAATATTTTCAAAGTTTAATTTACTGTGATCGACTTGATTATGATAGTGATGCAAAGCCTACGGTATACCACATTAAGTGTAGATGGTATTTGGAAGGATGGATACAAACAAAACATTGTAGTGATTCATGTCTTTACTATCGTAGTAAGGTAATCTGTAAGATTTCTTCACCCACCATAATTTGCATGTGATTTTATACTCGTCATATTGTTCTGTGTTTTCACGAGGTTAAACTGATGGGCATGTTTGCAAGCTCTTAATGATGTTTAATACTGATGACTGATATGAAACATCCCGTACAGGTCTACATATATATATGATATACACACGTGCTATTATTTGATCCACGCAATCAACAAAATATGCCATCAGTTTCAGATGTACTATAAAATGATGAGTTGTACCTGGTACATGAATTGTAATTAATAAACTCTGGCATGTACTTGTTATGTATGTATGTGCACATTTCAAATTACTGTTACAGACAGCTATACAATATGTGAACTGAAAATGACTTATGTTGCGTGTATTTATCAATGTGTGCATTCACCACCACACTGGCACAGAGCAGTACATGGAAGTGGCGCCTTATTACATTTGCACTGTCCCCTGTATCCATTTTTTTACAGCTGCACCTTAAGAGATCTCGGCAAGCTTTTATAGCTGCCGGCTGAGAAGTCCAGAATAATTCCCACTCATTATCGTTGCCTTTTCCAACCCCAATCGCTTGGTGACTGAAGCACCGTGGCTGGAATCATCATTCGACCCCAGCTGTGACTCGCATGATATAGTACTGCCCTTCTAGTGTGCTGTATAAGCGCTGTCTTTGTAGGTGTGATATTATCAAGTGCCCTACTATTTTCAGTAAAAGTTGCTTTCGTGCCTGATCAACAATATATGACCGCTTGTCCGGTCAAACAACAAAACTACAAAACGTTTGAGTGGTTGAATCCAATCTTCTATGGACTCTGGTGTGGATGCAAAACAAAATGGTGTTACTTCACCATAAATTATGCCTTCCAAGTGTCCCGTATACAATGAGTAACATTGGTAAAGAAACACACATATCTGGGCCCAATTCCCGTACCATACCATGTGCGGACAAGAGCCGAATTTTCCGTGTTCCAAATGCTACCAAGTACTCAATATGAATCTGGGCCCAATTCCCGTACCATACCATATGCGGACAAGAGCCGAATTTTCCGTGTTCCAAATGCTACCAAGTACTCAATATGAAGACGATGTGCTGATGTAACAGGCAAAAGGAGAATATCCGTGTCAACAGTATGTATCGATATATCCTTCTTTCGCGGCATCTGCCACATAACTCAATATACGAGTATCAACTTCCTCATGGCTACAGGCCCTACAGGGTACAAGAGCCGACACCTCTCATGCCTGTATGCGCAATACATCAGATGGTGTGTGATGATGACTTGTTTGTCAGTTGCAAGCATTGCTAGGTGTTGTCAGATAGGCAAATAGTTCCATCTTGTTTCATCAATCCGAAGAAACTCTTGCCAGTTTTCAGAAACTGTAATTGATGGTGCTACACATCTACGTACACGTCTGCCTCTCTTGTTCGTTTGTTTGTTTGTTGGTGCTTAACGGCCTATCAACAGCTAATGTCATTTAAGGCCGGGCCAACGGGTTCGATCCAGTATTCAACCTGCTGAATTCGGGGGAAAATCCCAAAATCAGAACGGAATATTTATATAAAAAGAAATATTTTCAGACTTGTGAACTGATGTAGAAGCGGATGGTATAAACACATCGGTTGCATAGTCATTAACTGTCATGATAGCGAAAGGTCGAAGCAAGTTGACTATGGCAGTACCGTCAATGTTTGACAGCATCGATCGTGGAAATTGGATCATTCTCTAGCACATGGAGCATATCTTCCAAACAGCCTACGAGGTCAGATTTAGTGCCAGTTTTTATGCTGCCCATGTGTGACAAGGATGGAGGATATGCATGGTTTTCATGCGCAAACAACTCGTCAAGATTTTCCACCTTTCGCCAGAGACATTTTATAAAGTCTAGAGTAGAGAGAACAGTTATTCTCCAGAGACTTTGATTTCTCATGGACTGGCGATCGACTGAAGAGGGCAAGATTGTTTCTCTTGATAGTGTCGACAATAGAGGTTGCTTGGCTTATACGGCGATCTTGTACGTATGCCTCACATTGCTGCGGGCCAAGATTCTCAATATGTCGCACAGAAGATATTACTCCTGAATCCATAATATCGCTGGCGGCTAGTTCCAGTAGGTATTTGCTACTATCAGTGAAAGGATTCCCCATCTCCTCTACAAGTTTCGTCAGTGAGTTCACGTCCCGAACGACTCTCTTGCAGTTCGACAGCACACTTGTTTTTACATGTTCACTAATTTCCTTTGTTAATACATGCCGCAATGACTTTACAGAAGAAGCATGTTACATCTTCAGCCAGCACTTGGTCAACGGTATTTGATTGTGTACTTGCTTGACAGGTGTGCATTGTCCTAACCGTTGATTTCCTTTTGTTTTCGCCCTATAGAGTTGTGTTTTGTTTATACTCAGTATACATGAGTTATGGAATTTAGCTTTCTTACGATTGAATATTATTTCAGTGCTGTCATCGTCTCTCAAATATGATACATTAACCGTTGTCGGCAAACATTCAATATTAATAAAACCGGCAATATTGTCAGCAATCGATTTTAGGTGTAACCTACTCCATGTGTTGCACGTTTAGAGTCCGCTGGACGGTGTAATATTTCAGAAGTATCCTCCTAACACAGAGCACATTTTTCCCGATCAGTAGACAAGTGTGTAGTTAGTGACCCTGGTTGACGAGGGTCCAACATTTTATGAAGTTTGTCCATTTTTATCAGCGCACGACGAAAATATCACCTGAAGATGGGATGTATAAATCTAATTGTAGTGCTTGTTTATCATTCGTATAAAATCAATATTAGAATGCCACTATCATTCATCAGCCACATTCCGGCGTCGGTAATGTCCAATTAAGTTATATATCTATTATACGTACCTCTTGATATGCAAATGACCCATTTCTAGGCGCCTGTATATTTGACACATGAAAGAGATGTGAAAGAGCGGACAACTTCGTGTTCACATTTTTTTCGCCAGACACGTGCAAGAAAGATATGTCGGTATGGTGGGCAGAACGTGTCATTACATTTAAATATTTTATCGTTTTGGCGTACACGCATGTATCGCTTCAATCGGAAGAGTGTGAATGGGAATGTTTAAGACAAAAATAATGTAGCTATGGAACAATGTGTTTTCATTGTTAATTACATTTATATTGTTATACTACATAGGGTACTGGACAGTTGCGGACTAACAAATATTTCCATAACGGACCATTATTATGCTATCGGCTACTAATGAGTCAGTGTGTTTGGCAATATGTGGTACACGGCAAACCATGCATTTGGAAGTATACACAATGTCCAGAATATTCCTAGTTTCCACCAGAATAGACAAAATCAAATTCCGGCTATAAGCTACATTGTAATATGGGCTTTCAGTCGGTAAGGTAATATTACGTTTTCTTCATTACAACAGTATTTAAACGATTCACAGTAGTACTGAATTATGATGTATCATTCCAAATCCCATCGACTAATAACATAACTATTAGGAGATGATAGTTCCATGTCACGTGCATAAACTATTTGAAAACCTTCTAAAATATATGATTGTTGGAGCTATTTTGGCGGCCATTTTAAAATGGAAGCCATTTTTGAAATATGTAACTCGTATTGATAGTATAATTATTCAATTATGGAACATGTTAAATGTTGTGAGAGAAAAAAATACTTATATTATTATAGCTCCGTGTCACGTACATCAACTACATTGTATTTGGAAACCGACTGAAATATATGATTTTTAGAGCTATTTTGACGCCCATTTTTAAAACATGTAACTCGTATTGATAGTATAATTATTCAATTATGAAACATGTTACATGTTGTGAGAGAAAAGAAACACTTCATATTTTTATATCTCGTGTCACGTGCATCAAATATTTGAAAACCTACTAAAATATATGATTTTGAGAGCTATTTTGACGGCCATTTTCAAATGTTAGCCATTTTTGAAACTCGTATTGATAGTACAGTTATTCAATTATATAACATGTTAAATATTGTGAGATAAAACTAGAAATGTGGCCTGTCGGCACACGAATGCCCCCGCTGGCAGCCAAAGAAAACGAGGCATATTTGATTATAAGCCATTTACCCGAGCGTTAAGGTTTTGAACGCACCTTGACCCTGGGCTTAGTGGGGGCGGGACAAATGTGGATTTGTCACAGGGCGGTAGAGGACCATTGTAGCAATGCGTGTGTGAAATGTGAAGCAGATCCGAGCAAGGAAACACAAATTATAAGCCATTTAATTGAATGTTTAGGTTTGAAATGCACCAAGTATGTGACCTTGACCCTGTGCTTAGTGGGGGCAGGACGAATGTGGATTTGTCACAGGGCGGTAGAGGACCATTGGAGGACCATTGGAGCAATGCATGTGTGAAAGTTAGTGTAGGATTGATAGTGGCAAGTAAACAATTAAAGTGGAAAAGGTGAAGGTCAAAGGTGAAGGTCGAAGTAATGGGTGGTGGAGTGTGTAAGGCATGTTCATATGTATCATGTGTATAAATATTTAAGCGATTGGCAAAAGTATTGTAAGGCCACCAACACTCTGGTTGCAGTGCAGGTAGGTTACAGTAAATAACAAATAACAACAGTTCTAACACTCAATAAGTCATGTTTAATAACTTTACTAGTTCGTCAGGTACCAGTGTTATACGGAGTGCACCCTCTAGCCTCTAGTTAGGCATTACTTAACAAAGTATCAATACGTCAGGATTCCGATTAAATGCACTCTAAGAAACGTTATAGTAGAGTAGGTATTAGTGCAACAATAGACGATGGTTATTATATGGAGTAGCAGTGTGATGGGAAGCGATTCCTTGACAGTTCGAAACAGCAGTAAAAGTATGTTTACATTGGTGATGGCGTAGCAACGGTGTCGTAGCAGTAGACGAAAGGTACTTCGTCTCAAACTCGTAATGTACTACGTTCACGGTAGTGGTGAGTATAATTGTAGATAGTTATGATGTATATCTCTTATGTCTACAAGACGTAATTAGTTAGGAAATAATTGGTGATGTTGAGTTTTGGTTCTGTCGAGTAATGGTTCTACATTAGGAGAGCGGTGGATTCGCTTGGCTTGACTGCCAATTGCACTTGTATTTATAACATTCTGCGCAAGATGCGGCCAGTCGCACAGATGCGATCACCAATCAGACTGTCGGTCGCATTTGCGACTAACCGATCTGATTGGCTGAAATCTCCTGTGCGGCTGCGCGTCCGCCATCTTGGAAAAGTTTATAAACACAAATGACATAAAACATGGAATGTAAACTAAACAAGGAAGTGACGCTATGCGGTCAAACTATAATGTGAACCCCAGTGAACAGTGGAATAAATTAGCACCAAGAAAGGTATGGAACGGTGTGTAGATCATGGTAGTCGCATGGAAAATAGGGTCAGTCGCATCTGTAACTTCGCGGTTCCCAAACTTGAGGGTCGACATGGAATTTCACTTGGATGCAATAATGCAACGGTAAGTGGAAACTGGAATTTATCAGAATTGGATTACCCAATGAATTATCTCGGTATCGACATATCGGACAACTTATAAAAGGTAGTAGCATGGCTGTAGTGGACAGTTTCTCAAGTCACGTGATCTCAGAATGGGAGACGACAATTTCATTTCGAACTGCGGAAACCCATGACACTGAGATCACCTGATCGGAGATAGAGCTCATCCCAACCCTGTCACAGCAGTTTATCACCACTGGTTACTGGTCTTACATTCACCCCCCCTTAAAACTTTCACTCCGTTGAAAGTAGAATGTACAGTTAAGTACTGGCCGCATCAGTGCACGTCAGCCGCACTGGAATACGGTCGATTGCAGACAAATATGAGTCCACTAACGTGTCGCGAAGTTCTGCGGCCTGCTCCATCATCGCGACAAATCGAGTGTCGCCATCTCCAGAGACCGCGATTTTCCGCAGTTGTGAAAAGTTATACAGACGCATCTTCTGGCATTCCGACCGAAATACTTTCGCCGAGCCCGGCAGAATCAAAAACGCAAATTTATCACCCAGCTCTTCCGGAGCTGACTTTGGAAGTCCTGAACTGTCTACATCCAAGCTCATGGCCACAAAATTAAACACCTGTTTCCTCTTGCTAGGGGTCATGTTCTTCCACCCTGCGTGGTGGCCACCGGAACTGTGACACAGGTCCCTGCAGGGTGACGGCTTCCTCTTCGGCCCATGCACGGGGAGCCGGTGATACGAGCGGCATTGCTCCTCTTTTAAGAATATACCGGGCACGCGACGCGATAGATTTCTCCGGTATTACAAATGATACGGTGGAGTGCGTGGGGGGCTTCATCACATATTTGCTTACATGGTCCAGATAAAGCTCTGAAATCCCACATATTTCGGACATCTCCTCTACGAGGTCGATGAATTCCACCCCTCGCACTGGCACCGTATCGCCTGACACTCTGAAGTTTCCGGAATTAGTTATCCGGACACGAATGCGCCTCAGATCCTCTTCTGGTAGGGATGAACTTAGAATGACCTTGAATTTGGCTTGGCCATCACGAACCATGACCATGGATCGGTCAGTCCCCACGGAAATAATTTCCCAAACAGAGGCCGGTGGCTTGTTGCAAATCTCTGGGTGGGTCGGACTGTACATAATGTCCCGAGATGCGGGGGCACACGCGGCCAGCTTCGGAGATGCACAAGGCACACGATACACTGGTGTCTCCGCTCTAGAGTGTATGGTATCGCGAGGGCCTGTCGCCACCCAAACTACCACACTTTCAGGGTGTATGGTGATGTCGTGTGAACATTGGTCCACGACCGAACAGCATCCATTGCCGCAACGGCACATGCGTTGTTCTGTGGGGAACGCCACCACGGTCACATAATCGTGTGGATAGCGGGCGAAATAGAATAAGGTTGATTCCGTGAAGAATTCTGCCGGCAGGAGGGCTTCAATACCAGTATGTTGCTTGATGACATGCCTGCGCAGATCGGTTACCCGGTAGTCCCGCTCCTTGTCGTAGCACCAGGCACAGAAGACATGCAGCCTGTTGTGAACGGGGCTCATCAGGTGCTTCTTTAGACGTCCCTTGGTCTCAAACCTCTCTGGACACAGTTCACAAGTGATGGTCATTCTGTAACATATATTTATTTTCTGGAGTCTTCGCGTCACACTGCGTTGTATTATTTCACATGACTTGGGTATCGGACAAGTCATTCATCATCCATATAACATTACTTGTAACATTTAATATTTCATTGTTAAAAGTTTCTGTTGCAATTTGTTCCCAGTTGCACATATTGTAAGTACACTTTTTATTGCAATTGGTGCATGGTCACACATTTTCAATTTACATTCGGAGAGAAGTTCTTGTTCAATTATTTACACTGTGAGAAACAATTGATCTACTGCTCCTTGCATTAGGATTTTTTTTAATTTGCATTCCTACAAGCTATAGCTTAATTACTTCTGATTGTACCAACATTAAGCGTCATATGGTATTATCCGTTATATTTGGAGTTTTTATACCTAAGACCTGAGTTTACAGACACTGGAAATAGATTTATTGTTTTGCCAATACCAGTATTCTATCCCTTGGATATGGCGAATAATTACTCTGTAATTACACACAGATTCTCATCTATCGTAAAACCCTGGGTGATCAGTCCAACTTTTACCACCCTACATCTCATTCCATATTTAAATTTGTGCTGCGCAGCAACTTGGGCTTAAGACTATTCCAGGGCTATAACTGGTAGGTACAATTAATACAACTTAACCTTAGAAAACCATCGCGGTAGATCCAGTCCATGGTATGGACGAAGTCGGTCGATATAATGAGCCTTCGCTGGTTGCATGGCCTTTCGTTTCACGAGATACATCATGTCGTCGATCTTGCGGACCACGAGGCAGGGCCCTTTCCATTTACTGGTGAACTTGGACGATACTCCCAACTTGACAGCCTGGCCAACAGCAAGGGACCGCTGTTTGGCGTTAGTGTCATAATGCCGTTTCCTGTATAGAGCATGTTGTTTCAGAGCCTTACGCGCCAAGTCATGGGCACTAGTGAGGGAATTTTGTAAGTCCACAACATAGTCGTTGACACTCGTCGCGGTTACGTCGGTTGCAGGCAGGCCGATCACTGCTGTCATGGGGAGGGAGACTTCTCTGCCGAATACCATTTTATTTGGTGAACAACCTGTGGACGCATGTCTTGAAGATCGATATGCCAATAACACTTGTTGGAGAAATCGGTCCCAATTCCGTTGATCATTTTCGCAGTACATTGTCAACATGCTTGTCAGTGTCCGATTAAAACGTTCTACAACCCCATTGGCCTGTGGCTGCATCACAGATGTTGAAACCTTATGTATCTGCAGGCACTCGCACATTTCCCGAAACAGCTTGGCCTCAAAACATTTTCCGAGATCTGATAGGATAATTAACGGCGTACCCATTCTTGAAATAAAATGGTCGAATAAAACGCGGTGGCCACGGTGGTGGCTTCAGAGTCTGGTAATGCGATAGCCTCTGTCCATTTGGTAAACAAGTCGCAAATGACCAGTACAAATCGATTTCCTCAGTTGGTTATTGGCAACGGACCCAAAATGTCAATGGCAACTTTCTCCATCGGTTCACCCACCGGACATGCTCCCAATGGTTCCTTGGTAAGTTTTGCTGGTTTGCGCGCGGAACACTGATTACATTGCTTGCAGTATTGAACAATGGAATCTGACATGCCGGGCCAGTAGAAATGTTGTCTAACATTTTATTGGTGGCTAGGTGGGCTGCTGTCAGAATATTGTGATAATGATGGAGGATGTCTGCTTGTTTGCATTCAGGCACTACGAGCTGAAGGTGGCAGTCTCTGTCATTCTCCACAAGCCACTTCCTGTATAACATTCCCCCGTGTAGTTCCAACCGGTCCCAGTGCCTCCACAATGTTTTAGTTTTGGAATTACAACCTGAAATTTGGTTCCATGTTGGCTGGTGATTTGTCTCTAATGCACTAATGATAGGGCCTATATTCTGATCCTGAGCTTGTGCGTTAACTATATCAGTTGGTTGCCACCCATCTAGTAGAAAGGTGGTTGGTTTCAGTTCATCTGATGCTAGACTTTGATGTTGACCACGTGTTATAACCCGAATGTCAATATCCTCAGACCCATCCATCATCTCGGTGGACTCGCTGGACGACATCATCAAGACCGGTACGGTGCTCACCTGTTCAGCTTCTTGGCTTCGCGTTTCTAGTTTACTGCATACCGTACATGGCCGTCGACTAAGTGCATCTGCGTTACTATGGAGACGACCTTGTCGATGGGTGATGTTCAAGTTGTACGATTCCAGGTACTGCAACCACCTCGCCGTCTGACCTTCTGGACATTTGAGCCTTCTCATCCAGGAGACAGCGGCGTTGTCTGTACGTACAGTCACTTCCTGTCCATATAAGTAGTGATGGAAATGCTTAACGCTGGTTACTAGGCTTAACAATTCTTTCCGCGTTGTACAATATGAGGTTTCATGCTTATTCAAGGTTTTACTCATGTACGCGATAACTCGCTCTTGGCCATCTTGCACTTGACTCGGAACCGCTCCCATAGCTATGTCTGAACAGTCGGTATCCAGCCAGAATGGATTCCCAGCCTGAGGAAACCCGAGTATCGGAGCAGATGTTAACGCCTGCTTCAGCTGGTCGAATGCCAGCTGGGCTTCTTCTGTCCATAGAAATTTTACTCCTTTCTCCCCTATCCGGTACAATGGCTTGGCAATTTGACTAAAGTTTTGTACATAACGTTTGTAATAGGATGCGAGTCCAATGAACGACTTCAGATTTTTCGCTGATGTGGGTACTGGCCAATCACGGACTGCCCCAATTTTGTCGTCGTCAGTGGCCACCCCCTCGGATGACACGATATGTTCGAGAACCTTTACAACTTTTTAGAAGAACGTACATTTCCGCGGTTTTAATTTTAATCGTGCTTGCTGGAGTCGCTGAAAGACGTGTTCCAGTCGCCGGAGGTTTTCTTCGAATGATGAACTTGAGACAATAATATCATCCATATAGACACAACATTCAGTCCATTGTAGACCTCGCAGTACTTCACCCATGCGCCTGCTGAACTCCGAGGGTGCCGTGACTAATCCATACGGGAGCCTTGTGAAGTGGAAAAGTCCTAGGCTGGTGGAGAATGCAGTTTTCTCCATATCTTCCGGTGCTAAACCCATCTGTAGATATCCCTGATTTAGATCCATACAGCTGAAGTATGTGGAGCCCTCCAGAGACTCCAAACATTCATCAATACGCTCCAAGGGAAATGAGTCCTTCTTTACCACTTGATTAACAGTCGACACAAAATCTTGTGCTGCCATCTTTCTTGGTTAACAGCACTATTGGTGAACTCCACGGGCTGATACTAGACTCAATTATTCCTCTGGACAGCATTTTCTCCACTTCTTTACGCTCGGTTTCCCGTTTTTCCAGCGGTTGTCTCCGGTGCAGTTGCTTAATTGGTGCCGCGCCTTGTGTATCGATATAGTGTTGCACAATGTTAGTAACACCCAGGTCATCATCGGATTTTGCAAAAGCATCGTGAAACCGTATTAGTAATTGCTCAAACTGTTTCTTTTCACTTTTACTAAGATGGGTTGAGCTACGTGCCAGTAGATCGGATAGGTATTCCGGGACCTCTTGTAATTGTTCTGTGGAACAGCTCACCTGGGCACATCTATCACCTAATTTCTCTTTAAAGGTTACCGATTCACATAGTCCTATATGTGTATTCGAGAAGATAGTGACATCCTTATCTGTAGAGTTTATTATATTTATTTCAGTGGACCGCCCTGGTGATGAAAAAACACTGTCCATGACGTGTACTGTTTTTGAGCTCTGTCGGTCTACTGCGGTTTGAATATGTACAGTGTCGGCCATATGTTCCCCATTTGGAATGTTAACTTTTATCCAGGCTGATGAGTAGGCTGGTACACTAACAGTGACTGATGTAAATATTCTGCACACATTGCATGTTTCCCCACCAGTCCAACACTGAATTTCACCCTGTATAGTGTTCATGATATACTTCGCGTAATCTATTTTCTAAATATGCTTCATTAAGAAATCCTGTCCAATAATTCCTTGCGGTTTCATTTCACAGACAATTATTGTATGTGTATACTCTGTATTCCCAAGTTTAATTTTCATGTCTGTATGTCCATACACCTTCAAAGAACTGCCGCTTACATCATTAACAACATGTTTCATATCTTTCAGTGGTGGACGCGTGGATGAAGGAATTTCCTCATACAGACGGAATGAAATGAGGGAAGCTGTTGACCCAGTATCAATAAGAAACTTTGTTGCGATGCCTTCTACTACTCCCCCCGTGTATAATCCATTGTCCCAGGATGAAATTTGTCCCATTCGCAACGAGCACGTTTCAGATTGAGGCCTATTTTCTCCTAAAACAGTTGACTCATGGCCTACTGTGCCAACTGTGATCCGTTTCCCGCATTATTCTGTTCACCTTGACCTTCCAAGCTGCGCCTCGACTCTGCACGTTTTCCCTGTAGCTGACCTTGGTTATTGGCATTTTCTCGGCAGTCCCTATAGAAATGTTCAGGTGATCCACATCGGAAACATGTTTGCTGACCCTGTATTTGACCTTGACGGGTTCCCTGACCATGGCTTCTTCCATTCCATTGACCTTGATTATGTCCATTCCAGTGGCCTTGATTATGTCCATTCCACCTCTGTGACTGTTGTCTCCTCCCATCTGCTTGGTTCCTCTCTAGTCGGTCCAATCTTTGACTAATATGTTCTAATGACTGTTCCATCGTTTCTTAGGGTACTGGATGGATCTTTTGACTCGGGCTTCTTCGCTTGCACCATCCGTACGGTCGGTTTTGTTGACCCTTTCTGCGTGGTTTCCCCAACTATGTCTTCATATGTTTGAAGTACATCTACTGCCTTTTCCACGGTATCAACTTCCGCCATCAAACAACGGTACCTAAGTTCTGCTGAGGTAGACTTCAGAAGCAGTTGCATTCCTAACATGTCCTGAGCAGCAGTACCCAAATTCCCATATACCTTCCTGGTTAATCGCCTGATATCGTCTCCCACTTCAGCTAATGATTCCCCCGGTTTACGTTTTCTATTTTCCAAGCGCGATGCCCACATTGGATTCTGCTTATGTCCCCCAAACCGTAGCTTTAATTTCCTTACTAATGTGCTGTATGAGTTCTTCTCATCTTCAGATAAATTTAATAGGTACATCTGAGCTGGACCTCTCATGCAAGCTAAGAGGGTTAGAGCCTTGTTCCAGGGACTCCATTGTCCTAGTCGCGCGCATACCTCGAAATGACCAATAAAAGCGTCCCAGTCTCTTTCACCCGTGTAAGTATCCGGCTTCATTGCTGGTGCCCTGCGATAATTATTTGTGTAATGTCCTTCCTCATCAGAGACGCGGTGCACTGGATAATTTCTGGTGCCTACACCCTCACAAATCCTTGTATATCGTGGCGAATAATCGGTCTGCCGTCTGCTTGGATGGGCCCGTTCCATGTGACGCCGAGTGCGAAATTTTTCGCATCGAGGAAGCACATCATTGCTATTGCCCTGTGGAAGTCTACAAAAGTCCACCTGTGAATTGCTCGCATGCGGTGGATCACTGGAATGTGGAGGTCTCACATCTGCAGGTTGTGCTGTAGCTGCACTCTCATCTGCCGATTGATAATTACGTAGCCCAACAAGGGTCGGCTCAACCTCGGATGCTGATGCTGTGTCTCTATCAACAAATTCTTCCCCACTAGATGTCTTATGATATGTATTTGTGTCCCCTCGTCCATTGCTCCTGTTTATTTGCACCTCAGAGTCAGAGTCTGACATTTTGCCTATTAAACTTGTTTTAATAATAAAATATATATTACGATTATGTGTCGGTGTGTTTTTCAATTCCTCCTACTTGTAACTTTGTTCACAATAAATGTTTATACATATAATCAATGCTTGTCAGTTCTGTGTCAACTCCCAATTAGCTGATACACTAGTGTACTGCAAGGTACTGTTCTTTTAAATTAAGTATTAGTTATAAATAGTTATCCGCACTCCTATAGTATAATAGTTGTAGATCTACCATCACACTGCTTGATATCCATTGTCATTGAAGTTGTCTGTAGCTCCACCGTGGAAGTTGTAAGTGTTGACTTAAGTTCTTTATGGTCGCTCAATAACCATCCCACTTCCGGACACCATTTGTAAGGCCACCAACACTCTGGTTGCAGTGCAGGTAGGTTACAGTAAATAACAAATAACAACAGTTCTAACACTCAACAAGTCATGTTTAATAACTTTACTAGTTCGTCAGGTACCAGTGATATACGGAGTGCACCCTCTAGCCTCTAGTTAGGCTTTACTTAACAAAGTATCAATACGTCAGGATTCCGATTAAATGCACTCTAAGAAACGTGATAGTAGAGTAGGTATTAGTGCAACAATAGACGATGGTTATTATATGGAGTAGCAGTGTGACGGGAAGCGATTCCTTGACAGTTCGAAACAGCAGTAAAAGTATGTTTACATTGGTGATGGCGTAGCAACGGTGTCGTAGCAGTAGACGAAAGGTACTTCGTCTCAAACTCGTAATGTACTACGTTCACGGTAGTGGTGAGTATAATTGTAGATAGTTATGATGTATATCTCTTATGTCTACAAGACGTAATTAGTTAGGAAATAGTTGGAGATGTCGAGTTTTGGTTCTGTCGAGTAATGGTTCTACATTAGGAGAGCGGTGGATTCGCTTGGCTTGACTGCCAATTGCACTTGTATTTATAACATTCTGCGCAAGATGCGGCCAGTCGCACAGATGCGATCACCAATCAGACTGTCGGTCGCATTTGCGACTAACCGATCTGATTGGCTGAAATCTCCTGTGCGGCTGCGCGTCCGCCATCTTGGAAAAGTTTATAAACACAAATGACATAAAACATGGAATGTAAACTAAACAAGGAAGTGACGCTATGCGGTCAAACTATAATGTGAACCCCAGTGAACAGTGGAATAAATTAGCACCAAGAAAGGTATGAAACAGTGTGTAGATCATGGTAGTCGCATGGAAAATAGGGTCAGTCGCATCTGTAACTTCGCGGTTCCCAAACTTGAGGGTCGACATGGAATTTCACTTGGATGCAATAATGCAACGGTAAGTGGAAACTGGAATTTATCAGAATTGGATTACCCAATGAATTATCTCGGTATCGACATATCGGACAACTTATAAAAGGTAGTAACATGGCTGTAGTGGACAGTTTCTCAAGTCACGTGATCTCAGAATGGGAGACGACAATTTCATTTCGAACTGCGGAAACCCATGACACTGAGATCACCTGATCGGAGATAGAGCTCATCCCAGCCCTGTCACAGCAGTTTATCACCACTGGTTACTGGTCTTACAGTATTGAGAAGTTATTGTAGGATTGAGAAACGTGCACGTAGATTTGTCCCAAAGTGGTAAGTAAACATTTAAAGTAGAAAAGGTGAAGGTCAAAGGTGAAGGTCGAAGTACTGGTGGTGGAGTGTGTAGGGCATGTTCATATGTATCATGTGTATAAATATTTAAGCGATTGGCAAAAGTATTGAGAAGTTATTGTAGGATTGAGAAACGTGCACGTAGATTTGTCCCAAAGTGCTAAGTAAACATTTAAAGTAGAAAAGGTGAAGGTCAAAGGTGAAGGTCGAAGTACTGGGTGGTGGAGTGTGTAGGGCATGTTCATATGTATCATGTGTATAAATATTTAAGCGATTGGCAAAAGTATTGAGAAGTTAGTGTAGGATTGAGAAACGTGCACGTAGATTTGTCTCAAAGTGCCAAGCAAACATTTAAAGTGAAAAAGGTCAAGGCCAAAGGTCAAGGTCGAAGTACTGGGGGGGTGGAGTGTGTAAGGCATGTTCATATGTATCACGTGTATAAATATTGACATAATATGTGAAGCCATGTAGAAGTTACTAAAGAATATGGTAATATCGGGACGTACGTACGGACGGACGTACGGACGGACGGACGGACGTCTTTACTTTCAGGTAACTATGTGGCTTATCGCATGTTAAATATTAGCCACATAAAACCATTTTTAGCCACATAAAACGATGTTTTAGGTGGCTAATTGTAACCAACCCTATCCTTTAACAAGTCCATAACCCTGTGGGGCTAGCCACATAAGTACCCGAATGTCTGCCCGGACGGACGGACGCCGGTAACACTATATGCCCCCGTACCTTTCGTTAGCAGGGGCATAAAAATACTTAATATTATTATTATTCAGGCAAATTAATTCCATGCACAGGTGCATGTAAAGAGGCATGTAATATTATCGGCAGCCATCTTTAAAAATGGCCGCCATTTCAGTCACATGACGAATCTGGAATGTCCCTATAGCTAAAATCCTTTAATATAGTTTGATCTACGACTGTACCAAATTTCATGCTTGTATCACAAAATGCACAATTCGGCTTAAAATCACGACCTATCGATCTTATATTATGTCATGATGTACTTATGCAATAATTAGAATCTAAAATGTGTGTCGATTTAATACACATGTATAATATTTATGAACTCACTGACCAATTTCAAAGAAACTCGGCTTAGCCTAGTTTCTAATGTTTTGTTTGTTTATTAGTGTTTAACAGCCTATCAACAGCTAAGCTAGGTCATGTAAGGCCGGGCAAACGGGTTCGATCCCATTTTAACCTGCTACATTGGGGGGAAATCCCAAAATCAGAACGGAATATTTACATCAAGAACAAATATATTCAGCCCTGAAATTAGAATAACCTGACCTGGTGCCAGGTCCATACCACACCAAGTCATTTGGCCCCTTCCCCTAAAATAGGATTACGAATATCGTAATACTCACATAACCAGATTCAACTGTCAATTAGTTTCTAATGAAATCAGTAAAGTTGTTCAATAAATATATTACTAAATCATCAGCCATGAGGGTGTATTTATGCAATAAGTAGAATCTAAATTTTGTGCTGATTTAATAGAACATTTATTGAACTCATTGACCAATTTCAAAAGAAACTCGGCTTAGCATAGTTTCTGATCTAATGAAATCAGTAGTTGTTCAATAAATGTATTACTAAATCATCAGACGTGAAAGATCCTGTATATAGAGGTCATATACATGTAGACATAATGATGGGCTGTATATACAAGAATTCCGCCACGGAAGCGGTGTCGTGCCTGCCGAGGCATTTGACCGTGAACATTACAAGTAAATAAATGACATTGACCTTGAGAATTTGGATGTGGGGGCATTTATTTTTAGATGGCACTGAAACCGGTAGCTCCGGTAGCTCCGGTAGCTCCGCCCACTCGCGTACTGCCACAGAATTCGGACTACAACTTTGTGTATTGCGGAGTGTAATCTGTAGATTAATAGAGCATACAGTACAGGTTTTACGCTGGAATATTTCGCAACATAATGGTGACCAGAGCTCCAGATAAGCTGTGTATCTGCGTAAATACCCAATTAAAATGGCCAAAAACCCAATTGAAATCAGAAGTAGTGAGTATCAAAAAGCAATGAGAACAATTGTGGTACCTTTATCATGCTGCAGAAAACAACTAGAAAAAGTCGATGGCGCGCCATCGCAATATACCCACTTTCCCCAAATGCTAAGTAATCCGGATGATGGAGGGTCGGATAAAAAATCCGAATTCACTTTGCGCATGAGCACATCAAAATGAAGCTACGAACCAAATATCAGACGCGTAGGTATTAAGGTGAAAAAGTTTTTCGAGTTACAAGGAAAAAATGGGAAATTCTGAGTCGGAAAGGGGGAGGTAATCGATGATGGAGGGTCGGATCAAAAATGGGAATTCACTTTGCGCATCTGCACATGATAACGAAGCTACATAGCAAATATGAGGCGCGTAGGTATGAAGGTGAAAAAGTTTTTCGAGTTACAAGGAAAAAATGGGAAATTCTGAGTCCGAAAGGGGGAGATAATCCATGATGGAGGGTCGGATCAAAAATCCAAATTCACTTTGCGCATCTGCACATGATAACGAAGCTACATACCAAATATCAGGCGCGTAGGTATGAAGGTGAAAAAGTTTTTCGAGTTACGAGGAAAAAATGGGAAATTCTGAGTCCGAAAGGGGGAGATAATCCATGATGGAGGGTCGGATCAAAAATCCAAATTCACTTTGCGCATCTGCACATGATAACGAAGCTACATACCAAATATCAGGCGCGTAGGTATGAAGGTGAAAAAGTTTTTCGAGTTACGAGGAAAAAATGGGAAATTCTGAGTCCGAAAGGGGGAGATAATCCATGATGGAGGGTCGGATCAAAAATCCAAATTCACTTTGCGCATCTGCACATGATAACGAAGCTACATACCAAATATCAGGCGCGTAGGTATGAAGGTGAAAAAGTTTTTCGAGTTACGAGGAAAAAATGGGAAATTCTGAGTCCGAAAGGGGGAGATAATCCATGATGGAGGGTCGGATCAAAAATCCAAATTCACTTTGCGCATCTGCACATGATAACGAAGCTACATACCAAATATCAGGCGCGTAGGTATGAAGGTGAAAAAGTTTTTCGAGTTACGAGGAAAAAATGGGAAATTCTGAGTCCGAAAGGGGGAGATAATCCATGATGGAGGGTCGGATCAAAAATCCAAATTCACTTTGCGCATCTGCACATGATAACGAAGCTACATACCAAATATCAGGCGCGTAGGTATGAAGGTGAAAAAGTTTTTCGAGTTACGAGGAAAAAATGGGAAATTCTGAGTCCGAAAGGGGGAGATAATCCATGATGGAGGGTCGGATCAAAAATCCAAATTCACTTTGCGCATCTGCACATGATAACGAAGCTACATACCAAATATCAGGCGCGTAGGTATGAAGGTGAAAAAGTTTTTCGAGTTACAAGAAACGTGACGGACGTACGGACGTACGGACGGACGGACACCCGTGACGAAAACAATATACCCGTTTTTTTTTACAAAAAAAAGTGGGTATAATAAACAGACCACAAATACAGCATATTTTTCTTATTTTTCCATGAAAACACATCTTGGTATTTCATTTCGAAACAAACTATTCAATAATTGCTGTCTGTTGATGCGTAAACAGTAGTGTGATTTTATTTTACCCAATTAAAATGTTGAAATACCCAATTGCTTCAGAAATGATGGAGTAACAATACTCAATTACTAATTCCTTATCTGGAGCCCTGGTGACAACAAAACATTGCTGCTATGGCGATTCACGAACCCCGAAACCCGGTGAAGACAAATACTTTATTGGATGGATGGGTGGGTGGACGAGGCCCGACAGCTGAATATCCCGACCCCATCAAATGCGAAACACATGTACATTAGGCTTATTAATTATTGACATACATGTACATGCACAGTAGGACCTATACAACTTGTAATGACGGAGGTGTGTCCGGACAGTGCAAATAACCGGATTATAATATTGGTCTGAACTGGCCACTCAAGAGTCAGCCTGTGCATTTTGTTGAGTAATAATCAAGAATGTTGACCCTGATCTGAGTGATCAGACTGTATTGATGCACATGCTGGTTTGGCTAACACATGTCACAAAGGTCTGTATGTCCGTCTGTGTGTGTTGGGGAGGAAATCAACACTTCTCTCACTTTTCCCTGAGATTCCGTAAATACTAAAATGTGAACATATATTTAACCCTGATTTGATCGGCTAATAACATCATGCTCTGCATGACTTTTCATAGTTTTGTTGATTTAATACGGTATTTATTGAACTCATGGACCGATTTCAACAGAAACATGGAATAGCCTAATCTATAATGAAATCAGTAAATTTATTCAATAAATGTACTATTAAATCATCACTCATATAAGATTCCGTATAGTACACAGCAAACACCCATTTTATAATGAAATCAGTAAATTTATTCAATAAATGTACTATTAAATCAGCACTCATGTAAGATCCCGTATAGTACACAGCAAACACCCATTTTATAATGAAATCAGTAAATTCATTCAATAAATATACTATTAAAGTATCACTCCTGTAAGATCTCTAATACTTATGAGCAATATATAAATATTGATTATCAGATAATACAAGTATTTACAGGGAACATGAATAACACTTGCCATTTATGCATGTACATGTACATGTAGTAGAACACAGGCATATTTATCACTAAGCTAATCCAGACACATATCTAGACACACGTTGTGGCCAAATATCATCGTTGATCGGCAACAATCCGTCGGTGCATCTGACTGTCTCTGACCAAATGTCAATTCTGTCATCTGCATTTGTTTGTATTCCCACATTTTTCTACAAGAACATATTTTGACAGTGCATGACAATCATCTCCCATTGAAGATGATTCTCATACGCTGTCAAAACATGTTTTATCAAGAAATAAGAAAAATATCAAATAAGAGCCGACAGCAATACATTATGATCAATAACTTGAAAATAAAAGAACATTATATAGCCTTCTGCTGTTGTGTCATATTTAACTTATTTATTTTAAAAAGTAATAGTAGATGATTCTCATGAGCTGTCAAAATAAAATAAATATGAGAAAAACAGCTGATGACAATATTTGTTTACCTGTTTCATATAACAGCTATGAATAACCAAACAAAACAATATTGTCTTCTGCTTTCGTTTCAAATTTTTCAAAATTATAACTGCAAAAGAGGCAGATAATCCATGACCCGGTGTGTAATAAAAAAGCAAAGTTCACTTGTGCATCTACACATCACGAGGAAGCTACGACTTCACTTTGCGTGCATCTACACATCACGAGGAAGCTACGACTTCACTTTGCGTGCATCTACACATCACGAGGAAGCTACGTACCAAGTATCAAGCCTCCAACCATAAGTATTATGGTTTAAAAGTTTTATGAGTTTCCAGACAAAATTGTCAGATCCCAAGTCCAAAAGACCACATGAAAGAGGGAGATAATCCACGACACAGGGGTCGAATATAAGGTTTGACCATATCCAGCCGTGGGTAAACGTTTAGGCCTTGGGATTCAAACAGTCCCCTCGTGCATTCGAACATTCTTATTACATTTCTGTCGGAAATATCGTGTAACCTCCACTATCGGGGTGTGGCATGGCTAAGTGGTTCAACTTACTTACGTACTTAATTGTGAAGACAACATGGTCATGGTCATGTTAATGGTGAGTGGGTCACATACCGATACATGTATGTTATATGCATCAATTTTCCAATTATTAAAGTCATCCTTCAAGTGATATTGAAGTTATGGCATGACTGAGAAACTCTTACAAACATTTTGACGTCAATGACCACAGACGGACGGACGTACGGACGGAACATCAAGAGCAAAGCAATACATCTCCCTTCGTATTGTATAGGTTAGTTTACTAACTACATTAATATTTGGACTGGCGGATGAGAAAAGTTACCTTACAATGTTTGTGACAAGCTTAGCCACAGATCAGATGGCATGGATTCATATATCTACATTATATAATATTTTCCCTCATGTCCATTCTACCGTGGACTTCCCGACTAACCTTGGGTTTGTCGTTTGGCTTAGACTCGCAACCAGCCAGTCTTGACGTAGTTGTCATCCTTGACGAACCGTCTGCGTGTCGACTCTGGATAAACACGCACGGCAGGTCGATACTCGTGTAGTTTGGGCAAGGTAGGAATCTCTGTAATGGGACAGGACAAAGTGCACTAAAGTGCAGCAAGCACACAGGTGAACTTACCAAACAGTGACATGATGTGCACTCCGTACAGTCAGCATGATAAATGACCTTCAAGAGACACCCAACTACCCGTGCTATCGGCATTCGATACACCTCGGCAAAGTAGTGCCGATGTGTATTCCTACGCGGAGCAGACAACTCATCAGTAGCGTTAACCCCTGAACATTACAATTATATTGTAAGTCGCTCGTTACAAATATTTTGGGGTGGGGTGGTTGTTGGGTGAAAATATTCACTGAATATTATATAATAATGTGATAAAAGCTAAAGGTTTTTAACTTTTTACCTTCACATGGGCAGTGGTTGCTTGGGCTTTCGTGAAAAATATTGGGGTGGGGCGAGGTCATTATTCTGAGGGAAGAGGGGGGCACATGTAATTTTACAAATAGGCATCAACACAGAGAGAATTTGCAGAAATTCAAAAAATGCAGAATACATTACCTTACAGCCACCCACCACACCAGATGTAAACACTTCACCTTCTCTCTGTACAATCACGAATGTCACTGATTCTTGTACAGGAGGGAAACGATTGTTAGGGGATTAAGGTTTACTCACTAAAATGTAGGTGTGAAAATGAACAGAAGTACAATGTATTGTATAATTTTCCTCAAATGTTACTCTAAACATTCAATTCAATGCATATAATTCATACTGTAAAAATCAGTGGAGAAATGTGTCTTATTGCATTTATGGTCAGTCTAGTTCCTGATCTATGACTGGAGAAATGGGCTTAGGACATTTACAGCCAGGTTAACTGTTCTGATCAGAGGCTGGATAAAAATGGATTTATGGCAAATGTAGCTCCGGATATGTGACTAGAGAAATGGGGTGTATGACATTTGTGGCCTGTCTAATTCCTGATCAGTGTCTGGAGAAACTGATGTATGATGTGTGTAGCCAGTTAAACTCCTGATCTGTGACTAAAGGAATGGGATGTATGTCATCTATAGCCAGTCTAACTCCTGATCTGTGATTGGAGAAAGGGCATTTAAAACATTTGTGACCTGTATAACTCCTGATATGTGACTGGAAAAATTATGAGTATGGCATCTGTAGCCAGTCTAATTCCTGGTCTGTGATTGGATAAATGTGGGATATGACATTAATTTTGTGACCTGTCTAACTCTATTATCACTGTGATTGAAGAAATGTGGTGTATGGCATTGTGTGGTCAGTCTAGCCCTGACATGGGATTGGGATTTATGGGAAATGGGGTTTATAACATGTATCACCTGTCTAATCTGTGACTGGGGATGAGTATGGCATGTGTAGCCAGTCCAACTGCTGATATGTGACTGAAGGAATGGGATTCATAACAGTTGTAGCAAGTCTAACTCATGATCTGTGACTGGAGCAATGGGATTTGTAACATGTGTAGCCAGTCTAACTCCTGATCTGTGACTGGAGGAAAGGGATTTATAACATTTGTAGCAGTGTAGTCAGTACAACTCCTGATCTGTGACTGGAGGAATGGGATTTGTAACATTTGTAGCCTGTCTAACTCCTGATATGTGACTGGAGGAATGGAATTTGTTACATGTGTAGCCAGTCTAACTCTTGATCTGTGACTGGAGTAATGGGATTTGTCAAATTTGTAGCCAGTCTAACTCATGATCTGTGACTGGAGGAATGGGATTTGTAACGTGTGTAGCTGATCGTTGACTGGAGGAATAGGATTTATAACATGTGTAGCCAGTCAAACTCCTGATCTTTGACTGGAGTAATGGGATTTGTAACATTTGTAGCCAGTTTAACTCCTGATCTGTGACTTGGAGGAATGGTATTTATAACATGTGTAGCCAGTCTAACTCCTGATCTGTGACTGGAGTAATGGGATTTATAACATTTGTAGCCAGTCTAACTCCTGATCTGTCACTGGAGTAATGGGATTTGCAACATTTGTAGCCAGTCTAACTCCTAATCTGTGACTGGATGAATGGGATTTATAACATGTGCAGCCAGTCTAACTCCTGATCTGTGACTGGAGTAATGAGATTTATAACATTTGTAGCCAGTATAACTCCTGGTCTGTCACTGGAGTAATGGGATTTATCACATTTGTAGCCAGTCTAACTCCTGACCAGTGACTGGATGAATCGGATTTATAACATGTGTAGCCAGTCTAACTCCTGACCAGTGACTGGAGGAATTGGATTTGTAACGTGTGTAGGCAGTCAAACTCCTGATCTGCGACTGGAGAAATGGGATTTGTAACATGTGTAGCCAGTCTAACTCCGAAATGGGATTTGTAACATGTGTAGCCAGTCTAACTCCTGATCTGTGACTGGAGGAATGGGATTTATAACATGTGTAGCTAGTCTAACTCCTGATCTGTGACTGGAGAAATGGGATTTGTAACATGTGTAGCCAGTCTAACCTCTGATCTGTGACTGGAGGAATGGGATTTATAACATGTGTAGCCAGTCTAACTCCTGATCTGTGCCTGGAGTAATGGGATTTATAAAATGTGTAGCCAGTTTAACTCCTGATCTGTGACTGGAGTAATGAGATTTATAACATTTGTAGCCAGTCTAACTCCTGGTCTGTTACTGGAGTAATGGGATTTGTCACATTTGTAGCCAGTCTAACTCCTGATCAGTGACTGGATAAATGGGATTTATAACATGTGTAGCCAGTCTAACTCCTGATCTGTGCATGGAGTAATGGGATTTATAAAATGTGTAGCCAGTTTAACTCCTGATCTGTGACTGGAGTAATGAGATTTATAACATTTGTAGCCAGTCTAACTCCTGGTCTGTTACTGGAGTAATGGGATTTGTCACATTTGTAGCCAGTCTAACTCCTGACCAGTGACTGGAGGAATGGGATTTGTCACATTTGTATCCAGTCTAACTCCTGACCAGTGACTGGAGGAATGGGATTTGTAACATTTATAGCCAGTCAAACTCCTGATTTGTGACTGGAGGAATGGGATTTGTCACATTTGTAGCCAGTCTAACTACTGATCTGTGACTGGAGGAATGGGATTTGTAACATTTGTAGCCAGTCAAACTCCTGATTTGTGACTGGAGGAATGGGATTTGTAACATGTGTAGGCAGTCAAACTCCTGATATGTCACTGGAGAAATGGGATTTGTAACATGTGTAGCCAGTCTAACTCCTGATCTATCACTACAGTAATGGGATTTATAACATTTGTAGCCAGTCTTACTCCTGATATGTCACTGGAGTAATGGGATTTGTAACATTTGTAGACAGTATAACTCCCGATCTGTCACTGGAGGAATGGGATTTATAACATGTGTAGCCAGTCAAACTCCTGATCTGTGACTGGAGGAATGGGATGTATAACATTTGTAGCCTGTCTAACTCCTGATATGTGACTGGAGGAATGGGATTTATAACATGTGTAGCTATTCTAAATCCTGATCTGTCACTGGAGGAATGGGATTTATAACATGTGTAGCCAGTCAAACTCCTCATATGTGACTGGAGGAATGGGATGTATAACATTTGTAGCCTGTCAAACTCCTGATCTGTGACTGGAGGAATGGGATTTGTAACATTTGTAGCCAGTCAAACTCCTGATCTATGACTGGAGGAATGGGATGTATAACATGTGTAGCCATTCTAACTCCTGATCTGTCACTGGAGGAATGGGATTTATAACATGTGTAGCCAGTCGAACTCCTGATATGTGACTGGAGGAATGGTATGTATAACATTTGCAGCCTGTCTAACTCCTGATCTGTGACTGGAGGAATGAAATTTATAACATTTGTAGCCATCGAACTCCTGATCTGTGACTGGAGGAAGGATTTATTAGTGTATAACAGTAGCCAGTAAATCCTTATCTGTGACGGAGGAATGGGATTTGTAACATTTGTAGCCAGTCGAACTCCTGATCTGTGACTGGAGGAATGGGATTTATAACATGTGTAGTAACATTTGTAGCCAGTCAAACTCCTGATCTGTGACTGGAGGAATGGGATTTGTAACATGTGTAGCCAGTCAAATCCTGATCATGACTGGTAATGGGATGTATATGTAGCCAGCTAACAATGAATCTTGACTGGATGGAATGGGATTTGTAACATTTGTGATTATCTGACGTAACTGGAGGATGGGATTTGTAACATTTGTAGTAACATTTGTACCAGATCAAACTCCCTAATTGTGACTGGAGGAATGGGATTTGATGTTTACCAGTGATCTGTGTATGTAACATGTAGCAGTAGCCATAAACTCCTGATAGTGACTGGAGGAATGGGATGTAACATGATGTAGTAACATGTGAGCCAGTCTAACTCCTGATCTGTGACTGGAGGAATGGGATGTAACATTTTAGCCGTCTAACTCCTGAACTGTGACTTTGGAGAATGGGGATTGTAACTATTTGTATCTATCACATTCCTGATTTGTGACTGGAGGTGGAATTTGTAACAGTGTTTAGTAACATTTGTAGCCAGTCCTAACTCCTGATATATGACTGGAGGAATGGGATGTAATAACTGTGATAACATAGCCAGTCTAACTCCATGATCTGTCACTGGAGGAATGGGATTTATAACATTTGTAGCTAGTCAAACTCCTGATTTATACGGAGGAATGGGATGAACATTTGTAGCAGTCCCCTGAACTCCTGATATATGACTGGAGGAATGGGATGGTATAACATTTGTAGCCAGTCTAACTCATGATCTGTCACTGGAGGAATGGGATTTATAACATGTCAGCCAGTCCAAACTTCCCCTGAACGTGACTGGAGGGGGATGATCAATGTGCCAGTCTGAACTCCTGAACTGTGACTGAGGAATGATAACATGTAGCCATTCTCCAACTCCTGATCTGAAATCACCTGGAGGAAGTTTTTATATGTGTAGCCAGTCACTCTGATAGTGGACTGGATGAATGGGATGTATAACATTTATAGCCTGTCTAACTCCTGATCTGTCACTGGAGTAATGGGATTTGTAACATTTGTAGACAGTCTAACTCCTGATCTGTGACTGGAGGAATGGGATTTATAACATGTGTAGCCATTCTAACTCCTGATCTGTGACTGGAGTAATGGGATTTGTAACATTTGTAGACAGTCTAACTCCTGATCTGTGACTGGAGGAATGGGATTTATAACATGTGTAGCCATTCTAACTCCTGATCTGTGACTGGAGGAATGGGATTTGTAACATGTGTAGTACATTTGTAGCCAGTCAAACTCCTGATATGTGACTGGAGGAATGGGATTTGTCACATTTGTAGCCAGTCAAACTCCTGATCTATGACTGGAGGAATGGGATGTATAACATGTGTAGCCAGTCTAACTCCTGATCTGTGACTGGAGGAATGGATTTGTAACATTTGTAGTAACATTTGTAGCCAGTCCTAACTCCTGATCTGTGACTGGAGGAATGGGATTTGTAACATTTGTAGCTAGTCACACTCCTGATTTGTGATTGGAGGAATGGGATTTGTCACATGTGTAGTAACATTTGTAGCCAGTCTAACTCCTGATTTGTGACTGGAGGAATGGGATTTGTAACATTTGTAGCCAGTCTAACTCCTGATATATGACTGGAGGAATGGGATGTATAACATTTGTAGCCAGTCTAACTCATGATCTGTCACTGGAGGAATGGGATTTATAACATGTGTAGCCAGTCGAACTCCTGATCTGTGACTGGAGGAATGGGATGTATAACATTTGTAGCCTGTCTAACTCCTGATCTGTGACTGGAGGAATGGGATTTATAACATGTGTAGCCATTCTAACTCCTGATCTGTCACTGGAGGAATGGGATTTATAACATGTGTAGCCAGTCAAACTCCTGATATGTGACTGGAGGAATGGGATGTATAACATTTGTAGCCTGTCCAACTCCTGATCTGTAACTGGAGTAATGGGATTTGTAACATTTGTAGACAGTCTAACTCCTGATCTGTGACTGGAGGAATGAGATTTATAACATGTGTAGCCATTCTAACTCCTGATCTGTGACTGGAGTAATGGGATTTGTAACATTTGTAGACAGTCTAACTCCTGATCTGTGATGGAGGAATGGGATTTATAACATGTGTAGCCATTCTAACTCCTGATCTGTGACTGGAGGAATGGGATTTGTAACATTTGTAGCTAGTCAAACTCCTGATCTGTGAATTGAGGAATGGGATTTGTAACATGTGTAGTAACATTTGTAGCCAGTCAAACACCTGATCTGTGACTGGAGGAATGGGATTTGTAACATTTGTAGCTACCCAAACTCCTGATCTGTGACTGGATGAATGGGATTTGTAACATTTGTAGACAGTCAAACACCTGATCTGTGACTGGAGGAATGGGATTTGTAACATGTGTAGTAACATTTGTAGCCAGTCAAACACCTGATCTGTGACTGGAGGAATGGGATTTGTAACATTTGTAGCTACCCAAACTCCTGATCTGTGACTGGATGAATGGGATTTGTAACATTTGTAGCTAGTCAAACTCCTGATCTGTGACTGGAGGAATGGGATTTGTAACATTTGTAGCTAGTCAAACTCCTGATCTGTGACTGGAGGAATGGGATTTGTAACATTTTTAGCTAGTCAAACTCCTGATCTGTGACTGGAGGAATGGGATTTGTAACATCTGTAGCTAGTCAAACTCCTGATTTGTGACTGGAGGAATGGGATTTGTAACATTTGTAGTTAGTCAAACTCCTGATTTGTGACTGGAGGAATGGGATTTGTAACATTTGTAGACAGTCTAACTCCTGATCTGTGACTGGAGGAATGGGATTTATAACATGTGTAGCCATTCTAACTCCTGATCTGTGACTGGAGGAATGGGATTTGTAACATGTGTAGTAACATTTGTAGCCAGTCAAACTCCTGATATGTGACTGGAGGAATGGGATTTGTCACATTTGTAGCCAGTCAAACTCCTGATCTATGACTGGAGGAATGGGATGTATAACATGTGTAGCCAGTCTAACTCCTGATCTGTGACTGGAGGAATGGGATTTGTAACATTTGTAGTAACATTTGTAGCCAGTCTAACTCCTGATCTGTGACTGGAGGAATGGGATTTGTAACATTTGTAGCTAGTCACACTCCTGATTTGTGATTGGAGGAATGGGATGTATAACATGTGTAGCCAGTCTAACTCCTGATCTGTGACTGGAGGAATGGGATTTGTAACATGTGTAGTAACATTTGTAGCCAGTCTAACTCCTGATTTGTGACTGGAGGAATGGGATTTGTAACATTTGTAGCCAGTCTAACTCCTGATATATGACTGGAGGAATGGGATGTATAACATTTGTAGCCAGTCTAACTCATGATCTGTCACTGGAAGAATGGGATTTATAACATGTGTAGCCAGTCAAACTCCTGATCTGTGACTGGAGGAATGGGATGTATAACATGTGTAGCCTGTCTAACTCCTGATCTGTGACTGGAGGAATGGGATTTATAACATGTGTAGCCATTCTAACTCCTGATCTGTCACTGGAGGAATGGGATTTATAACATGTGTAGCCAGTCAAACTCCTGATATGTGACTGGAGGAATGGGATGTATAACATTTGTAGCCTGTCTAACTCCTGATCTGTGACTGGAGTAATGGGATTTGTAACATTTGTAGACAGTCTAACTCCTGATCTGTGACTGGAGGAATGAGATTTATAACATGTGTAGCCATTCTAACTCCTGATCTGTGACTGGAGTAATGGGATTTGTAACATGTGTAGCCAGTCTAACTCCCGATATGTCACTGGAGAAACAGGATTTATAATATTTGTAGCTAGTATAACTCCTGATTTGTGACTGGAGGTATGGGATGTAACATTTGTGATCCGTGACTGGAGGAATGGGATTTATAATAGCTAGTTGAACTCCTGCAGACGCGTATAAGTAAGACTGTGCTGATCTGGCACTACACTGCTCGTACAGAGGAAGGTGCGGTAACGCCCTGAAATCGCATCGGATTTTCTCAAAAATTTATAAATTTTACCAGTTTTGTTAAATAAAACATCTCATCTCTTTAAAAAATTTGATCAGTTTAAACCATGCGATGACGTCATGAAACCGCGTGGCGTTACATCATGAAACCGGAGATTGGCATTTTCTTGACATTTTCTTGACATTTTCTTCCCTACATTCATGAATTTATAGAGAATATTCCATCGTACATTTTGAATAGCGGGAAATATTACACAAGTGTGCGTCGGCTTCCGCCTAAGCAACGAGTGACCGTGGAGAACGAGTTACTTGCACGGACGCCGATGGACACGAGTGTATTATTTCCACTATTCAAATATGTACGATGGAATATACTATTTATTACACTTCCACGGCGGATATATATACACATTTAGTTTATTTTTGAGATTAAAAACAATGAATTGTGATGTGTGCATGAATAGTTACACAATGACGCGTTTTCACGCGTTTTGACGTTATGTGACGTCAAATGCGACGTCATATAAACTTTTTGAAATCCAAATTAAGCAGCTGTTTCTATGAGCCAGATATATTTGACTGCATGTTTGGAATGTGTTCAATCACATTAACATTCTAGATTAGTCGAAACCCTTTCCATGTTTTCAAATACACAATGTAACTTTATTTTGACTGTAATAAAAAGTAAATATTTTGCATGGTACATGTAGCTCGTGGTTTCCAAGAAAACAGGCGCGCAATTACGGGTGTTCTCTTCACGGTGTATTATTTGTAAGGAGTTGATTACGGGTTTTCTCTCACAGCGAAACCCATGCAAATAACTCGCAAGAGTGTAATAAAATACCCAGACCACCCGTGTACCTAGTTAATATTTTCAATTTAAGTTATCTCTGCAGTCATAAACCTACTAAAACTTGGTACACGCGTGGGCTGGTAGCCAACTTTTGATTTGAAGAACAACAAGAAACGAGGCAAAGCCACGAAGGCCAGGTTTTTTCCAAGCATAGACACTTGGATAACATAATTATACCCACTTTTTGTAGACTATATGGCCGTGGCCTGCATGTCGCGCCTTGGGGCGAGGCATGGACACTAACAAAATAGATATAGTAGATGGAAAAACTTTAAGGAAAAAACTTTAACCGGACACACGGACGTACGGATGTACGGACGGACGTATGCCAAAATGTCGACGATATCGCGCTTTCCGCAAGCGGGTGCGACAATGATGATAAACACCATGTGAAGTCTCAAGGTAAGGTATTGGGTGAAGCAGTTGCAGAGATATAGTACACGAAAAAACTTTAACAAAAGAATTCAAAGTAATTTGACCTTGACATTGGGCACAGGGGCAGCACGGTTGGGGGGTAGAATGAAAATATGGATGATGATAAACACCCATGTGAAGTTTCAAGGTATGGGCGAAGCAGTTGCAGAGATATAGTATAAGGAAAAAGTTTTAAGCAAAAAACTTTAACCAGGCGTACGTTAAAAAGTTAACGTTGAAAATGGCTAAGTCAATTACGTAGAAATAATAGGTGAAGGTAAAAAAACGGAAAATTATTACTAATTTTAGTTTTTATTATTCATACTCACCTGAATGGTTGCAAACTATTAGGTTGCTATGAAATCGTCCTAATAATAAAAATCTGCCTACTCTAATCACTCAATTAACAAACCATAGACCATTCCGCTCTACACACAGCCAGTTGGCTAGTCCGCTATTTAAACCCCTTCTATTATTGTTAGGTATCCAGCTTCAAGTAGTTACTCATTTCCATCAGGAAATAACACTGCTAGTAGAATAACAGCCCGAAGTAACTAAAGTAGACAGAAGATGAAACCATCATGCGGGGTACGGGAGGAGGGTCTACCTTACCATTCAGGTGAGTATGAATAATAAAAACAAAAATTAGTAATAATTTTCCATTTTTATGTCTTCATGCTAACCTGAATGGTTGCAAGAATTCGTAGTGATGGTGGGAGGAATTCTCACTACTCATACTCGACCGGAATGGTAAGGCAGATTTTAAAACCCTCGAAACAGACAAATATATTTGGCCTAGGTACAAACTTGGGTGTTACATATATTGTAATAACATAGACTCACCATAGAATCATAAGGGCGCCCAATCCGCCCCCCCCCCTTTTCTTACGATAGAAGATGAGGGGTGGATAAAGTCAAGCACCACCACGCTAGTCTCGTAGACTGACTCGTAGACTCCAACCTGCTATACTTGGTTAGCACGCTGGAGAATACTCATGGCATAGCTGCAGCTGACAGACGAAGCCCTGGCGAATGTCGTCGCCTGGCACTTCACATGCAACAGCTCAACTGAGATATACTCAAAGTCTAAACATTGTCTCATGACGACACAAGACTCGTCCATATCGAGAACACAGTATTAAAACGCCCTAAGCACTAAGGTCATCCTAACAAGCAAGTGCTTAGGCGTCAAACTGGCCCTAAAGCCAGACCAAAACATATACATATAAACCCATGTATGGTAGACAAAGAGAATAAAACCCAACGTGAAACACTATCCTTTTGCAACACCACTGCTACAAACTAGGTAGGTAGCCTCGCCCTAATCGATTTTTAAGAAAATCGTAGCGTCTCATCAAGCGGTCTCTATTTAAAAATCACCACTGAAATATCGCTAAACTACACTGGGCACTTCGCGGCTACTGAGCATTTTGTAAAATGGACTGGAACATTTTGTAAAAACTGGACTGGAACGCCGTAACATTTTGTGATAATTTAATTATAACCTAGTGATAAGGCGATGACGGGACCGATGATCCCGTCCATCCGATAGGACTAGGCTATCACGAACATTACGGCGCTGGCGGGATTCGAACCCGGGACCCTTAGATCCCAAGTCCTACGCTCTAACATGTACATACAATGCCTCCCGGGCCAGCGTAATGAACCGTAAGAACCATAGATCACCACAGACACCCGTTCATCAACAGAAAGAATCCCAGCCTATCGCGAACAGGTAGATCCAAACAGCCTCCTAGACTTGATGCTACCGGCTGATAAACCCACAACTTCACCCGCTGCTACTAACAGACCCAGTTGCAGCACATCTCCTGCCAGTGCAGAAAGCGATCATAGAAAGAAGTAGCTGCACGCACGACCTTCCGACTGGAATGCCCGAGCGAAAAAAAACCAGAAGTAGAGACTGTACGCACCTCGTGCAGTTTGGGCCTAAACAACACAGCTGCAGAACCACTTACTGTAGTATAAGCTCAATTAAAGGCCCAACCTATCCAACGGGAGACAGTGGATTGCTATACCTCCCGTTGGCCTAAAGTCGGTAAGAAGAAACTTTACGGTCGGACCGGATGTCCTTAGTCTTCCGAACCTAATGCTACACTGCACGGACTGGACAGAAAGTGCGATCCACTGCCACTGACAGACGTGACGGAGGGAGGCCCGGAACCACAACTGGTTCCAGATCATGTGAGGAGGGATAATGTGTCTGAGGGAGGAATCCCGGTTCATAGGAGAAACTAACCGAGTTCCTCCCACAGACAAGCGCTGATCGACCATCCAGAAAACAAGGAACTCGCCTCTACGCTTTGCCGAAGCGAAGGCCAGAATAAAAAGAAACAAAAGAAAATCACTTAATTCACCTAAAGTGGGATTGAGCGGATCGACCGACTGACGATGGCCCCAATCCACCCAGGCTCTCCACTTAGCGTCATACAACTTAGAGGTCGATGGACGCTGAGACTGAACGATGACCTTGGCAGCGTCATCTGAAAAAAAAACCCGCGACTGAATGCCCGCCTGATAACCGCCAGGCGTGAAGGTTTAGCATTCACACATAGGAGTCTACCCTGCATGCTGAGACAGAAGATCCTGGCTGACCGGAAGAACTATGGGGCGATCTGTCAGCAGGACCAAAAGCATAACGAACCAGCTCCTGGTTGGCCAACATGGGCCACCAGAGAGATCCGTGACTGATCCGTCGCGAATCTTCTGTAAGACCCGTCCAGATTGATCCACGACAATGACCTTGCGTCCACTGCCAAAGCCCGATGGTCGGGCACCGGAGACACAAACAGTGGCAACCGGTGGTTGAGCCTTGCCGCAACAAACCCACGAATGGATCCCCCCATCCGGACAAGATCGCACTGGACACCGACGGATGCAGAGGCCATTCCGTCAGAACAGGAGAGGACCGCAGAAACCAGCACCACCTGCCCGTGCAGAACAGAATCCGCCACTATCAACCCCCGGAACACTGCCAAAATCTCTAACATGTTGATGTGTCCCTGAGCTTACTGCACTAACCACCAGCCCGAAGAACACCGACCTAGGGGCTCCAGCTGAGCCCCCCAGCCTTCGCCCGACGCGTCTGTGGACAGAAAGCGAGTTGGAGGAGGTAACACCATGGGAACTCCCTGTAGGAACCAGGCCTCCACTGCCCACCATCTGAGACAACGTAGGAAGATGGTGATCATAGTCAAAGACCGATCCAAAGGATCGCGGTGCGGCCTCCATAGCCCTAGTAAGTAATACAGGAGAGGTCGCAGACGTAACCTTCCCAGTACCACATACCCCGCAGCTGCACCCAGAATGCCCAGGAGTGACAGAAACTGCCTAGCTGACAGAGAACCTCTGACCAGTACCCGGAAAACTTAGGTCAAGATGCCAAGCACCCTGTCCAATGGTACTCTGATGACTGACCGATCGGTCAAGAAGTTCATTACCACCTAAGAGAAATCCTGTGTGGGAACCAACTACGACTACTCGAGATTGGGAAAGAGACCTAGATAAGTCACAAACCCCATACCACCGCCAGATTCCGTATGAGTGAACGAACGCACTAACGGTGAATCAACCAGTCGTCCAGATACTGGAGCAGAGAGACCCCCAGCTGCTTGGCCTCCGCTGCCACCATCTCCATGAGAAGTGCAAACACGCGAGGGGCCGCCAAAAGACCGAACGGCAACACACGGAACTAAAAGACACGATACTCGGAAAGAAACCTAAAAAACTTCCGAGAGCATCTGCGGATGGGCACGTGGAAGTACGCGACCCGCCGATCTATGGAAACAGCCCAGTCTCCCGGGCAAATGGCGCTCCGGCCACGTCCCAAACATCCTCTATAGCACTATACTTCAAGAGAGAGAGGTTATAACTTGACCCCATCCCTGTAGGGAGTCCATAGTGGCAGACCCCTGCGCAAAGGGGGAGGTAAACGGGATTGCACAACATTCCGTACCCAATTGGATCGCGTTATCCCCCCCACCCCCCCCACCCCCCCCCCCCCCCCATTGGAGAGGAAACAACGCGAACCTGCCTCCTACAGGAGCGGAGGCAACTGACATGGGCCGGTCCACCCCAAACGAAGTGGCTGTCAAGGTCATTACCAAGGTCAGGAATGATCGAGACAAATTGTCTCCCCTATTATCATAAGAACCAAGTATACTTCAATTGTTATGACGTTATGGCCAATATAGCTTGATCTGACGAACGAACGAACAGTGGTAACAATGCAGTTGAAGTGTAAGGGATAGGCTAGAGTAGATAAGTACACGTAGTCACTTAATCACTTATAATGTACACAATATTACATGGGGAACACACAGGAATACATGATACATTGATATGCGAACATCACTGTACTGTGCATGATACTATTCAATTACTACAAGGTTGTAAGCCAATTGACTGTTATACTTTAACGCAACTTAAAAGCTATAGACAAAAAAAACTCAGTATGTGGTATCTCAATGGTCCCGTAGTGGACAATAGTATTAATGCACAAGTACTGTGATGATCGCTAATCAAAGTGAAATAACATACAAGTATAACATGGCAGAAAGAACATTGGAGGACAAATGACAATCATCTGAGCTACCCCAGTGCTTGCGTATCTCAATAGATAGTGGTAATAACTGAGTATCAAGGTCCCGGGTCTGCCTCAACGGCAATATGAGGTCTAGTCACCAATATGGCTATTATCCAACTTCAAGTGGATTAATCCATAAACAATATATGTAGTCTTACTACAATCCCTTAGCCATGATATGCCATGATAGGAGTATTACCATACACTATCAAAGTATACATATGTATTGCCTATGCAATATATTTCCAAAGTATGAATGTCAAAGTCAAAGCCGGATGTGGTTATATCACATGATAGTCAATAACGATAATGTTCCGGAAGCTGGTACCGGAAGTAAAGTTCCCAAGGTAGTATTATTTCCGGAAATGGTGGACCAGAGGTAAAGTTCCTATGGTATCACTCGACTGTAGCAACCCAGATGTGGTAGACCCGATGTAAAGTATCCATGGTGAATCAATGGGTTGTAATACCGGAAGTGGTAGACCGGATGTAAAGTTCCGATATAATACAAAAATGGCGATTATCACGATGGCTAAGACGCCGAGAAAAGTTTCACTTAGGTGACATTCAACTCGGTGGTAGGATAATGATATGATATGTGTGTATGGCGTTTCACTTCACTAAACTATGGCTGTGACTGTCTGCTGAACGCGATGTAGCTATCACACACTGCTCTATACAGGCCTGTACCTGGAGCTGCTACACACACTGCGCCAGACAGACGTACGGACACTCGGACGACCTTGTACTCTGCACTGACTGGGGTCTGCCCTCAACGAGTGGACCAAAACGTCCAATGTTGCCCGCTGGAGCGATCTCAAGAGGCTACAAAAATGAAATGAGTCTCCACTTACTGGACGAATACGCACAGACAGACAGACAGAATGCACAACGGACTAGAACGGGAATCGAACAACGGCAAATTACAGCTGAAATAAAATGTTGTAGGTACATACCAAAAATCCTCCGTGTCACTGGTGAATACAGTACTACTCTTCTGTAACCAGAAAATATGTGTCCCACCAACACATATCGAGACATCGCTTATATACGCACCAGTGAAACCATGCACGGAATAATGAATATGCCTACCCCTCGTTCGACATCTCACATAAATATTACAAAACCATGGCTTTTGCCATTTCACCCGTGGGTTATATTTGGCATAAATATATGTTCCCACGCCATAAATTCAACCAAACTAGTGTACAGCCCTCGCGGAATAAATACCATCCAACATGGTATATCCTACACTACCCTAAATCTGCCCACTATAGACCCAGATCTCATAATCCGAAATCTACTCGACTGGTCTCGACAATGCGAAGGTCGCTTCTTGGCCCCGCCAAACCCCTCCATATCGGTCCTACGGCTATACACTCAAATGAGAGTGTAGCACATACTAAACTCAAATATCGTGGTCATTTACGGAAATATCAGGACACAAAGCATCACCAGTATGGGATCTGATATATCCGTGTTGGCCAGTACCAGGCTATGCTGAAACACTAACCCGTAGCATACATAACAGGGCAGACCATGGTATGGTCTGCGCTATATACTGGCTTCACCTACAGAAGGTCCCTTATCTGGTAAACAACTGACACGCGGACAAACTCGGCCGGCACGGATAGTGGACATCCGTAATACTAAAAGGGGTCTTTTCCCTAGCGAAACCAGCACACGCAGTCAACGAGTTCTCTACCACACACATGCATAGTCTGTGGCAAATATGGCGTGACATCAGTAAAACATTGCTCCTAAAATGGACGTGTATTTAAATCCGCAAAAAGGACACGCATAAACGTATTTCCACCAATACAACATAAGCCCCGTTATTACACGCACATTGTACATGGGAAATGTACATGCTAAATCACAGGTATGTAAAAATCACAGGTGTGTGAAATCACAGGTATGTGGAATCACAGGTATGTGAAATCAATAATACGCACAACAATACAAAACAGTACCACACATCACAAATATACAATTATACGGAAATCCGGAATGTACAAGAATGCACGTGTCACAGTGGCCCACGTTGGCCTATCCGGTCTCCCTCCGAGGCCGAAGGGAGGAGAAACCACCCCTCACTCGGCCCCTAAAGGTCGCTCCACCCCGGGGAAACGACCCCACAGAAGGTTAAAAAGACGGAGCCGCAGGCGGGACCGTCGGTACCGTCGCTGCCGGTGCAGTCACCTGGGTCAAAGAACGAGAAGACCCAGTGTTCATTCCCCTCTCCGCCCAGGAAGACACCCGCCGCCGAAGCGGCGTGTTTCGGCGGCGTGTCGTTTGCGAGCGCCTACCTGGTTAGATCGTGACCAACCCCTGGTCAGAAATAACCGCACCCTGACGGAAAAACCGTCTTTGGCCGTTCGTTCGCGCCTGCCTCCGAACAACGTGTCAGAGGTCAAAAGAGCCGAACGGAGCAAAACTCTGGCAGGACCGTTGAATACTGACGAGCCGGCTAGCACTGCATCTCACCTGGACAAGAGCATGTCCATAGAGGCCGCCAAAGACGTGCTGACAACAGGCTTGGCGGCACGGACCGCCGACTGAAGCACTGCGTCCAGAGACGATGAATCATCGTGATTCAAACATAAATCGATAGGTGACGCCATAGCCACAATCGACCTAAAATAAAAATCAGCCGACACCCATGCCTTCGCAAAATGCAAACCTGGGCCAGGAACCGACGATATCCCAATCGCCGCGGCGTCCTTGTCCAGAAAGGGAGATCTCAAAAGCCATGCCGCATTGAGGGTCATGTAGAACTTAGACCCCAGTGTGGCGATCAAAGTTTTGGGCACTCGGAACCCGACCCCGCAGTGGCCAAATCCTTACCAAACGCTCCCTCAATCTCCGTAGCAAGAAGCCCTACTGTAGGAGAGAAAGGAAGCCTCGGCAATTCCGGCATCTCCACCACCGAATCAGCCTCATACAAGACATGAACCCTCGGCGGTGGTGGCGGCAGAAGCAGACACACATCTGCAGGCAGCAGAGTGTAAACTGCATTCAGAACAACCCAGAAGGATGGAGGAGGCGATACAAACTCATCCTCCACCGCATGAACAAAGCTGCCCTCTGCTGAGGCGCCGTCTAGGCCCGCGGGAACTGTACCGTGATCCAGAACGTACCCTTACTCTGGAATACCCTTCCCTAGCGAAGTGGTATGAGCAACAGGAACCGAATGGCCGTCTCCAACCGCCATCCGTGGAAGTACACATACGGGAGGCTCCACTGGCAAAACCACCGGCTGTGAAGGAGCCGACAAACCCACTAAGTTCTGGGACTTCGACAGGGCCTCCAGAATCTTAGCCAACTGTACCATAATAACTCTATCACGTGTCGAGTCCCACCTCGACCGTCTCCTCCGACGAACGGAAGATCTAGATCTCGAGGAGCCGAATACAAAAACTGAGAACGACCTTGACGATGAGGAAGAGCATGACTTGGACCCCGAACCCGAACTCGAACTGCTACGCCGATCCCGACTCCTATGACGCGATCGACACTAAAATGTGCACTGGCCCGGGGATCGAACCCGGGGCATCTGGTTTACCCACCATCGATCTAACCAAGTGACCTATCCGGGCACGAATCACCGAAACCGTAGAACGTCTGCCTGTAGTAAGCAGTTGTCTGTCCAAGAAAGATGGAACCTGAAAAGAAAGAGCCCGGCGTCCGGTCCCCAGCCAGTGCCCGGCGCCTGGTGTCTGGCGCCCGAGGCCCGGTGAAAGCCCGGTGCCCAGTGCCTGCCCGGTACCCGGTTGACCGGTGACAGCCCGGTGCCCGATTGCTCCCGCCCGGTGCCCCCCCCCCCCCCCGGGGCTGCCCGGTGCCCGGCGGCTGCCCTGTGGCTGCCCGGTGGCTACCCGGTGACCAGTGGCTGCCCGGTGCCCGGTGGCCGCCCGGTGGCTGCCCGCCCGGTGCCCGGTGGCTGCCCGGTGCCCAGTGGCTACCCGGTGCTCGGTGGCTGTCCGGTACCCGGTGCCCGATAGCTGCCCGGTGCCCGGTGGCTGCCCGGTGCCCGGTCGACCGGTGAACTGCCCGGTGCCCAGTGGCTGGCCTGAGCCCGATGCCCGATGGCTGCCCGGTGCCCGGTGGTCGCCCGGTGCCCGGTGGCTGGCCTGAGCCCGGTGCCCGATGACTGCCCGGTGCCCGGCGCCCGGCTCCCGGTGCCCGGTACCCAGTACCGGGCGCCTCTCCTGCGAGAGGATGGGTCCGCTGTGAACAGGGTGATATAGGATCAAGCACCGGCCGCAGCAACCCTGTGATAGGAGCAGCCCGGTATTCCCCGCATGGATCACCGGCCTATCACGTGAGTAACGTCCTCGAACGTACTCTGGACTGCGAACAACAGTCCCGCCCTAACACCCTAGAACGGCGACCACAATCCGCACTCCAGAAACTGGAGCACCGGATGACTGGAGGCCGTTATAGGGAGGCAACACAATGTGCACCGACCCACCCCCCCTATGGGGAGGACCCATCTGACGCACCCTCCGAAGCCTTACCTACCTCGGAAGGCACCCCCGCTCCCAAGGGCTGGTACGCGGGTACAGATTCTTCGACCGTAAAGCATGGGACCAACGAGACCCTGCCTTGCCCCACGTCGTATCCGTCCAACGGGCGGACAAATCACATGGCCTCTCCTGCAACACCCGCAACAGGCAGGCAAAGCACCTGTCCTTAAGGGTGTCCCACAGAGAAGTCATGTGACCACGAGGCGCGTGATTGCGGCATACTAACAGGCATAGTTAACAAAACGCGGTAGAAGACACCGCAAAGACGCCCAGGATGCACACAAAATGGAAAATTATTTCTAATTTTAGTTTTTATTATTCATACTCACCTGAATGGTTGCAAACAGATAGGTTGCTATGAAATCGTCCTAATAATAAAAATCTGCCTACTCTAATCACTCAAATAACCCACCATAGACCATTCCGCTCTACCCACAGCCAATTGGCTAGTCCGCTATTTAAACTCCTCCTATTATTGTTAGGTATACAGCTTCAAAAAGTTAATCATTTCCATATGGAAATGAAACTGCTAGTAAAATAGCCTGAAGTATACTAAGTAGGGAGAAGATAAAACCATCAAGCGGGGACGGGAGGAGGGTCTACCTTACCATTCAGGTGAGTATGAATAATAAAAACTAAAATTAGAAATAATTTTCCATTTTTATGTCTTCAAACTAACCTGAATGGTTGCAAGAATTCGTAGTGATGGTGGGAGGTATTTTTCTCACTACTCATACTCGACCGGAATGGTAAGGCAGATTAAAAACCCTCAAAACAGACAAAAATATTTGGCCTAGGTACAAACTTGGGTGTACCTATATAGTAATAACATGGTCTCACCCTAGAATCATAGGGGCGCCCAAAGCGGGCCCCCCCCCCTTTTCTACGAAAGTAGAAGAGAGGTGGATAAAGACAAGCACCACCACGCTAGTCTCGTAGACTGACTCGTAGACTCCAACCTGCTATACTTGGTTAGAACGCCGGAGAATACTCATGGTATAGCTGCTGCTACCAGACGAAGCCCTGGCGAATGTAGTCGCCCGGCACTTCACACGCAATAGCTCAACTGAGATAAACTCAAAGTCTATACATAGTCTCATGACGACACATGACTCGTACATATCGAGAACACAGTATAAAACGCCTAAGCACTTAAGGTCATCCTAACAAGTAAGTGCTGAGGAGTTAAACTGGCCCTAAATCCAGATCAAAACCTATACCAGGGTTTGACACTAACTTTTGGCTCAGGGATTCCGCAGCATGGACATCCCTATTGTTACATTATGTTGAATGGGTTTTTATTTTCTTGAAAATGCAGTGATTCCTCCTACAAAACAGGGATCCTCGGGATCTCGGGACACTGCGAGTGTCGACCCCTGTATACCTATAAACCCATGTATAGTAGACAAAGAGAATAGAATCATTAACCCAAAGTGAAACACTATCCTTTTGCAACAACACTGCTACAAACTAGATAGGTAGCCTCGCCCTAAGAATTGAAACATGTACAAAACAATGCCTCCTGGGCCAGCGTGATGAACCGTAAGAACCATAGATCACCACAGATCCCCGTTCATCAACAAAAGCAAGTGAAGTTCATCGAGCGGTGAGTCACACTTACCAACCCCCAGGATTCCACTGGGACTGTAAAGACAAAAACCGAATAATCGGGTAATCAGAAAAAATCGCAGACTACCGCGAACAGGTAGATCCAAACAGCCTCCTAAACTTGATGCTACCGGCTGATAAACCCACAACTGCACCCGCTGCTACTAACGGACCCAGTTCTTAAACATCTCCCTGAGATGCCAACCCCATGTCGGTCACATGAGGAACATGGAGAGAAAAGGGGGGGGGGGTTACTTTCCGGAACAACACATATGTATTCCGGAACACAAATCAGTACTCACTTATATGCATAAAATAAGTTAAATATAGCCTTGGCCCAAGTTTCACTACCATGAGCACCCGAATAACTACAATAACACTGATTGCAAGACGCAAAAACATCACCGCGCTGTGACAGGACCAAATTGGGCCATGTCTCGCTGTAATCATAGATGAACAGATGTGTTGTCCTAACTTCTTCCGATAAAACAATCCCCAAATACGTTGGCTGCACGCTTAGATCAGACATTATACGAATTACGTGATGAATAAATCAATATCTCTGAGCGCTGGAATATCAAATGGTAATCGCCTAGACGAGAATGATAACGGGTAAATAAAACAATAGGATTATTGGCAGAATTGTATTTAAACGAAATAATTATATCCAGATATACCCGCGCCGATCAAAAATCGTACTTTTAATTGTAATCCGTACTACCGTCTATCTAACGTATTTCCCGGAATAAATACGGAAAAATCGTAACAGTTGGCAGTTACGCATCTCCTGCCAGTGCAGAGAGCGATCATAGAAAGAAGTTGAGACTACATGCACCTCGTGCATTTAGGGCCTAAACAACTCAGCTGCAGAACCACTTACTGTAGAATAAACTCAAGTAATGGCCCTATCTATCCAACGGAAGACAAAGGATTGCGATACCTCCCGTTGGCTTAAAATTGGTAATAAGCAACTTTACGGTCGGACCGGATGTCCTAATTCTTCCGAACCTAATGCTTCATCGCACGGACTGGACAGAAAGTGTGAACCACTGTCGCTGACAGGCGTGACGGAGGGAGGCCCGAACCACAACTGATTCCAGATCATGTGAGAAGGGATAAAGTATCTGAGGGAGAAATCTCGGTTCATAGGAGAAACTGCTGATGTGCAAACAGTAGTGTGCTTCTATTTAACACAATTAACATTTTGAAATACCCAATTGCTTCAGAAATGATGGAGTGACAACAGCATGTTGTATATACAGTCGATACGCATTATGTCGACATTGCTTACATCGATATACCTGCTTATGTCGATGTACGCTAGTGGTCCGGCCGAAACTGCTATATAAACTCATACATTACATACCTGATATATCGATATCGGAAATGTCGATATTTCGTTTATATCGATGTGGAAAAACAAGTCCCGATGGTATAATTAATACACATTATACTGTAATGTCGATATGCAATTTTGAACAGCGGGCGTCGTAAAGTCTGGTCAAACTTAATTGGCACAGGTAAGTTTTTCGCACATACAAAGTGATCAAAACATGCCGCCGGTAACCGTGTTACAATCGCGGAATACCGTCAAAGCCGACTACGTAAGCCGTGGTCAACCAATTAACGACAGTGTGACGTGAAATAACAAAAAAAATACTCTTGTTAATAGCCAATTTATTTACCGGACATGAATCGAGCCGTAAATGCCATAATCATTAACGGACGCTTGTTTATAATAATTACAATTGAGTGAATTACATGCGATCTTATAAACACGAACAGTTGGATCTCAAATCACTTCCTTAGCAATGTCCAACATGCAGTACATGGGTCCGAAGTTATACTGGAACGAGTAAATTGAAAGTCCGAATCGGTACGTGGGCGCAAACAGTGGAAAAAATAAAACCGACGTTTGAGCCTTGCCGCAACAAAACCACAAATGGATACCCCCATCCGGACAAGATAGCACTGGACACCAACGGATGCAGAAGCCATTCCGTCAGAACCGGAGATGACCGCAGAAACCATAACCACCTGTCCGTTGCAGAACAGAATCCGCCGCTGTCAACCCCCGGAACACTGCCAAAAGCTAAAACATGTTGATGTCCCTGAGTTTCCTGCACTGACCACCAACCCGAAACACACCGATGTAGGGGCCTCCAATGAGCCCCCCAGCCTTCTCACGACGCGTCTGTGGACAGAAAGCGAGTAGGAGGAGGTAACACTATGGGAAATCCCTGTAGGAACCAGACCTCCACTGCCCACCATCTGATACAACGTAGGAAGATGGTGATCCTAGGCAGAGACCGATCCAAAGGATCGGGGTGCGGCCTCCATAGCCCTAGTAAGTAATACTGGAGGTCGCAGACATAACCTTCCCCTATTCTGCACCCCGAAAGTCCAGGAGTGCAGAAATTTCCTAGCTGACAGAGAACCTCTGACCAGTACCCGGAAACTAAAACAAGATGCCACGCACCCTGTCCAAGGTACTATGATGACTGATAGATCGGTCAATAAGCTCATTCCCACCTAAGAAAAATCCTGTGTGGGAACCACTACGACTACTCTAGATAGTAAAAGAACCTAGAAGAGTAACAAACCCCATACCACCGCAGATACCGTATCACACGGAACTAAAAGACACAAAACTCGGAAACAACTTAAACTTCCGAGAGCATCTGCGGAAGGGCCCGTGGAAGTACGAGACCCGCAGATCTATGGAAACAACCCAGTCTACCGGGCAAATGGCGCTCCGACCACGTCCCGAACTTCCTCTATAGCACTATACTTCAAGAGAGAGACTCTACTTAACCCTTGAAAATACCCCCGTCAGGGGAAACGACCCCACAGAGGTAGACAAGAAGGAGCAGCAGGAGGGACCATCGGTACCGTAGCTGCCCTTTGGCCGTTCGATCGCACAATTATCAGGTCAAAAGAGGCGAACGAAGCAAAACTATGGCCGTTCAAGAAAAAACGAGCCGGCTATCACTGCGTCTCACCTGGACAAGAGCATGTCCATAGAAAACTCCAAAGACATGTTGACAAGAGGCTTAGCGGCACAAATCGCCGACTGAAGCACTGCGTCCAGAGACGATGAATCATACTGATTCAAACATAAATCGAAAGTTGGCATAGCCACAATCGACTTAACAGCCTACACCCATGCCTTCGCAAACGCGAACCAGGACCAGGAGCCGAAGATATCCCAAACGCTGCGGCGTCCTTGTCCAGAAACGGAGATCTCAAAAACCATACCGCATAGAGGGGCATGTAGAACTTAGACCCCAGTGTGGCGATCAAAGTTTTGGGCACTAGGAACCCCGCAGTGGCCAAATCCTACCTAAAGCTCCCCAATGTACGTAACAAGAAGCCCTACTGTAGGAGAGAAATGAAACCACGACAACTCCGGCAATTCCACCACCACCGAATCAGCCTCACAACAGCCATCCGAGGAAGTACCCATATGGGAGGCTCACTGGCAAAACCACCAGCTGTGAAAGAGCCGACAAACCCACTAAGTACTAGGACTTAGACAGGAACTCCAGAATCTTAGCCAACTGAACCATCATAACTCTATCGCGTGTCGAGTCCTGAATATAGACTGGGAATTCGAACTCATATACATTCGAAAAAGGAGCAGGCCAGACAAGTACGGAGCCAAAGCACCACGGCGTCCAATACCACCTCGACCGTCTCCTCCGAGAACGGAAGAGCTAGATCTCGAGGAGCCGGATACAAAAACAAAATATGTACACAGGATACGAACCCACGAACACCCCGGTCAGAAATAGTTGCTACCCCGGTGCCCGGTACCCGGTGCCTGCCCGGTGCCCGGTGCCCCGCGGTGCCCGTAACACAATACCGGCACCTCTCCTGCGAGAGTTAGGGTACGTTGTGACCGGTGAATGTGATAAGCACCTGCCGCAGCAACCCTAGACTGGCAGTCATCTACCACATACGTGGAATCTGATTCAACAGAACTGTACTGTATCGTTCCCAATAGTATATGTACTGCCGAAGCTAGTACTACATGTAGAAGCCCTATACAACCGTCTCCTACGACGAACAGGAGAAGAGATCTAGATGAACCTGTCCAAAACCTGAGAATGACCTCGAGGAAAAGGAAGAACAAGATCTAAACTCCGAACCCGAAATCGAAGAGCTAACCCAATCCTGACCTACGACGAGATCGACTCCTCGACTTACGTGAACACGTAGAACGAAGACCAACCGAAGACAAGAACGTCTTTCTACCGGAAGCAGCAGGCTGTCCAGGGAGAGTCTGGTGCCCGGTGCCAGGTGTTTGACCGGTGCCCGGTAGCCTAACCGGTGCCCGGTGCCCGGTGCCCGGTGCCCGGTGCCCGGTGCCCGGTGCCCGGTGCCCGGTGACTATAATGCCCGGTGCCCGGTGCCCGGTGACATAACCGGTGCCCGGTGCCCGGTGCCCGGTGCCCGGTGCCGGGCGCCTCTACTGAGAGAGGCTGGGTCAGCTTCAAACCGGGTGATATAGTATCAAGAACCGGCCGAGAAAACACCCCCCTGTGATAGGTATAGCCTCTGCGAACCGGGTGATATGAGATCAGGCACCGGCCCCAGCAGCCCGGTATCCCCTGTATGGATCACCGGCCTATCACTTAACACAACCTCCGAAACCTCGGACGGTTCCACTGCTCCCAAGAGCTGAGACTCGGACACAGACTTCTTCAGACGTGAGGTATGGGACCTTCTAGACCCAGCCTTGCCCCACGTCGAATCCGTCCAACGGACGGACAAATCACATGGCCTCTCTTTGCAACACCCGCAACAGGCAAAGCACCTGTCCGTATGGGTATCCCAAGGAGAAGTCATGTGTCCACACGCAGCGCGTGATTGCGGCATTCTAACAAGTATTGTATAACAAAACCTGATAGAAGAAACGCAAAAACGCTACAAAAAATGTGTCACGGTAGCGAATCCACTTTGGGACGAACCCGTTAGGGTACGAATCGCGTACACGCGAAAATATGTGACACAAAGTAAAACACCGTGAAAAAAACCCAAAAAATGCAATGGAGAATAATCACGTAACACACAAGAGTGATAATAATATGTATTGAACGAAATATAATGACAAATACGGCACAATACACGGCAGAAATTCAAAATAAGCACGAAATAAAGAGAGAGACAAATATACCTGCACTCTTGATAGCGTCCTAAAATAATAGGAGGAGTTTAAATAGCGGACTAGCCAATTGGCTGTGGGTAGAGCGGAATGGTCTATGGTGGGTTATTTGAGTGATTAGAGTAGGCAGATTTTTATTATTAGGACGATTTCATAGCAACCTATCTGTTTGCAACCATTCAGGTTAGTTTGAAGACATAAAAACAAAAAATTTACACAAAAATTGCGTCACGGGAACGACTCCATTAGGGGACGAACCCGTTAGGGTCCGAATCGCGTACCACGCGAACCGCGAAAATACGTGACACCTGTAGTGTAAATAACACAAAAAACAATGGAGAAAATAACCACGCAACACAAATGAGTGACAATAACGTATATTGAACAATATCCAATGACAAATAACGCACAATACACAGCAGAAATTCAAAATTAGAACAAAATTATGGGAGATACAAAATATACCTGCACCTTGATAGCGTCCTAAAAATAATAGGAGAGGTTTAAATAGCGGACTAGCCAACTGGCTGTGTGTAGAGCGGAATGGTCTATGGTTTGTTAATTGAGTGATTAGAGTAGGCAGATTTTTATTATTAGGACGATTTCATAGCAACCTAAAAGTTTGCAACCTTTCAGGTTAGCATGAAGACATAAAAATGGTCACATGTTGGATAGTTGTATGTGGTAGGCACCCCTTGGTTATGAAGCTGTGAAAGTTTGGTGGTCCTAGGTGGTACAGTACCAAAGAAATGGACTTAAACACGAAAACTTAACATGGTAAACGCGAAAACTTAACATTGAAAATGGCTAAGTCGACTGCGCGGAAAAAATGGGTCAAGTTAAAAACAAGAAACGAGGCAAAGCCACGAAGGCCAGGTTTTTTCCAAGCATAGACACTTGGATAACATAATTATACCCACTTTTTGTAGACTAGATGGCCGTGGCCTGCATGTCGCGCCTTGGGGCGAGGCATGGACACTAAAAAAATAGATATAGTAGATGGAAAAACTTTAACCAAAAAACTTTAACCGGACACACGACGAGAACGGACGGACGTATGCCAAAATGCCGACGATATCGCGCTTTCCGCAAGCAGGTGTGACAATGATGATAAACACCCATGTGAAGTATCAAGGTATTGGGTGAAGCAGTTGCAGAGATATAGTACACGAAAAAAGTTTAACAAAAAAATTCAAAGTAATTTGAACTTGACATAGGGCACAGATCGCGCTTTCCGCAAGCATGTGCGACAATGATGATAAACACCCATGTGAAGTATCAAGGTATTGGGTGAAGCAGTTGCAGAGTATAGTACACGAAAAAAAAATTAACAAAAAAATTCAAAGTAATTTTGACCTTGACATTGGGCACAGGATCGCGCTTTCCGCAAGCAGGTGCAACAATGATGATAAACACCCATGTGAAGTATCAAGGTATTGGGTGAAGCAGTTGCAGAGATATAGTACACGAAAAAAACTTTAACAAAAAAAAATCAAAGTAATTTGACCTTGACATTGGCACAGGATCGCGCTTTCCGCAAGCAGGTGCGACAATGATGATAAACACCCATGTGAAGTATCAAGGTATTGGGTGAAGCAGTTGCAGAGATATAGTACACGAAAAAAGTTTAACAAAAAAATTCAAGTAATTTGACCTTGACATTGGGCACAGGATCGCGCTTTCCGCAAGCAGTGCGACAATGATGATAAACACCCATGTGAAGTATCAAGGTATTGGGTGAAGCAGTTGCAGAGATATAGTACACGAAAAAAACTTTAACAAAAAAATTCAAAGTAATTTGACCTTGACATTGGCACAGGGGCCGCACGGTTGGGGGTTAGAATGAAAAATGGATGATGATAAACACCCATGTGAAGTTTCAAGATAAATGGGCGAAGCATTGCAGAGATAGTATAACAAAAAAGTTTTAACCAAAAAACCTTTAACCAAGGACTACGTAAAAAGGTTTAACGTTGAATGGCTAGTCAATTGCGTAGAATAGGTGAAGGTATGGCACATGGATAGTTGTATGTGTAAGGCAAAAAAAAAAAAAAAAAAAAATTTTAACCAAAAAACTCTAACCAGACGTACGTAGTTAACGTTTGAAAATGGTCAGGTGGGTACAAGTACCAAAGAAATGGAACTTAAAACACAAAACTTAACATTGAAATAAAGGCGAAAACTTACATTGAATGGCTAAAAAAAAGTCGTGCACGGATGGGTTGAAGGTTTAAAAAAAAAAGTAACATGTTGATATGATATGTGGAGGGCACCCCTTGATTATGAAAGCTGTGAAAGTTTCGGTGGTCCTAGGTACAGTACCAAAGAAATGACTTAAACACAAAACCTTAACATTGTAAACGTGACTTAAACATTGAAAATGGCAAGAAAATCGACTAACGCGGAAAAAATTGTCAAAGGTTAAAAAACAAGAAACGAGGCAAAGCCACGAAGGCCAGGTTCCAAGCATTAGACAAAACTGGATACATAAGTACCCACATTTTTGTAGACTAGATGGCGTGGCTGGAAAAAATGTCGCGCCTTGGGGAGCAATGGACACTAAAAAAAAGAGTAAGATGGAAAAACTTTAACAAAAAATAACCGTTGGATAGTCACGGACGAACGGACGACGTATGCCAAAATGGCTGGGACCGGGATATAGCGTCCGCAAGCAGGTATTGACATGATGCATGTGAAAGTATTCAAGGTATTGGGTGAAGCCAGTGCAGAGATATAGTACACGAAAAAACTTTAACCTTTAAAGTAAATTTGAAACTGGACTTAAAGGGCACAGGAAAATCGCGCTTTCCGCAAGCAGGTGTTGACAAAGATATAAACACCCATGTGAAAACAAGTATTGAAGGCATTGGGTTGAAAACGTTGCAGAATATACAAAAAACTAAGAAAAAACAAACAAAAAAAATCAAAGTAAATTTTGACCTTGACTTGGGCACAGGACAAAAAAGCGCTTTCCGCAAGCAGGTGCAACAATGAATGATAAACACCCATGAAGTATCAAGATTGGGCGAAGCCAGTTGCAGAGGATATATACACCAGAAAAAACTTTAACAAAAAAATTTTTTCCAAGTAATTTGAACCTTGCATTGGGCACAGATCACTTTCCGGCAACAGGTGCGACAATGATGAATTATACCCACCCATGTGAATATCAAGTATTGGGTGAAGCAGTTGCAGAGATATAGTACAACCGAAAAACTTTAACAAAAAAATCAAATAATTTGGACCTTGACATTGGGCAGGATCGCGCTTTCCGCAAAGCAGTGCGACAATGATGGACACCCATGTGAAGTACAGTATGGGTGAAGCATGCGAGTAGAGGAAAAAACTTTAACTTTAACCAAAAAACTTTGAACCTTGACACACACGGACGAACGGACTGACGTATTGCCATGCTGACTTTTGAATATCGCGCGTTTCCGCAAGCAGTGGTGACAATGATGATAAACACCCATGTGAAGACCTATCAAGGTATTGGGTGAAGCAGTTGCTGAGATATAGTACACGACGAAAAAATTTAACAAAAAAATTTAAAGTAATTTGAACTTGACATAGGGCACAGGATCGCGCTTTCCGCAAGCAGTGTGACAATGATGATAAACACCCATGTGAAGTATGAATATTGGGTGAAGCAGTTGCAGAGATATAGTACACGACAAAAAACTTTAAACAAAAAAATTCAAAGTAATTTGACCTTGACATTGGCACAGGATCGCGCTTTCCGCAAGCAGGTGCAACAATGATGATAAACACCCATGTGAAGTATCAAGGTATTGGGTGAAGCAGTTGCAGAGATATAGTACACGAAAAAACTTTAACAAAAAAATTTCAAAGTAATTTGACCTTGACATTGGGCACAGGATCGCGCTTTCCGAAGCAGGTGCGACAATGATGATAAACACCATGAAGAAAAGGTATTGGGTGAAGCAGTTGCAGAGATATAGTACGAAAAAACTTTAACAAAAAAATTCAAAGTAATTTGACCTTGACATTGGGCACAGGATCGCGCTTTCCGCAAGCAGGTGCACAATGTGATAAACACCCATGTGAATATCAAGGTATTGGGTGAAGCAGTTGCAGAGATATAGTACACGAAAAAACTTTAACAAAAAAATTCAAAGTAATTTGACCTGGCACAGGATCGCGCTTTCCACAAGCAGGTGCGACAATGATGTATAAACACCCATGTGAAGTATCAAGGTATTGGGTGAAGCAGTTGCAGAGATATAGTACACGAAAAAACTTTAACAAAAAAATTCAAAGTAATTTTGTTGACTTGGGCACGATCGCGCTTTCCACAAGCAGGTGCAACAATGATGATAAACACCCATGTGAAGTATCAAGGTATTGGGTGAAGCAGTTGCAGATATAGTACACGAAAAAAGTTTAACAAAAAAATTTAAAGTAATTTGAACTTGACATAGGGCACAGGATCGCGCTTCCGCAAGCAGGTGCGACAATGATGATAAACACCCATGTGAAGTATCAAGGTATTGGGTGAAGCAGTTGCAGAGATATAGTACACGAAAAAACTTTAACAAAAAAAAATCAAAGTAATTTGACCTTGACATTGGGCACAGGATCGCGCTTTCCGCAAGCAGGTGCGACAATGATGGATAAACACTAGTGAAGTTTATCAAGCGAGCATGACACTATAGATAAAGTAGATGGAAAAACTTTAACACTTTAACGGACATTCACGACGACGAAACACGACGTATGCCATGTGACGATTATCGCGCGTCCGCAAGCAGGTGCGACAATGATGATAAACACCCATGTGAAGTATCAAGGTATTGGGTGAAGCAGTTGCAGAGATATAGTACACGAAAAAACTTTAACAAAAAAAAATCAAAGTAATTTGACCTTGACATTGGGCACAGGATCGCGCTTTCCGCAAGCAGGTGCGACAATGATGATAAACACCCATGTGAAGTATCAAGGCGAGGCATGGACACTAAAAAAATAGATATAGTAGATGGAAAAACTTTAACCAAAAAACTTTAACCGGACACACGGACGAACGGACGGACGTATGCCAAAATGCTGACGATATCGAGCGTTCCGCAAGCAGGTGTGACAATGATGATGAATAAACACATGTGAAGTTATCAAGGGGATTGTGAAGCAGTTGCAGAGATATAGTACAACGACATGGACAACAAAAAAAAAATATAAAGTAAGAATTTGAACTTTGACATAGGGCACAGGATCAAAATGCAGCTCTTCCGCAAGCAGGTGTGACAATGATGATAAACACCCATGTGAAGTATCAAGGTATTGGGTGAAGCAGTTGCAGAGATATAGTACACGAAAAAACTTTAACAAAAAAATTCAAAGTAATTTGACTTGACATGGGCACAGATCGCGCTTTCCGCAAGCAGGTGCAACAATGATGATAAACACCCATGTGAAGTATCAAGGTATTGGGTGAAGCAGTTGCAGAGATATAGTACACGAAAAAACTTTAACAAAAAAATTCAAAGTAATTGACCTTGACATTGGGCACAGGATCGCGCTTTCCGCAAGCAGGTGCGACAATGATGATAAAACACCCATGTAAGTATCAAGGTATTGGGTGAAGCAGTTGCAGAGATATAGTACACGAAAAAACTTTAACAAAAAAATTCAAAGTAATTTGACCTTGACATTGGGCACAGGATCGCGCTTTCCGCAAGCAGGTGCGACAATGATGATAAACACCCATGTGAAGTATCAAGGTATTGGGTGAAGCAGTTGCAGAGATATAGTACACGAAAAAACTTTAACAAAAAAATTCAAAGTAATTTGACCTTGACATTGGGCACAGGATCGCGCTTTCCGCAAGCAGGTGCAACAATGATGATAAACACCCATGTGAAGTATCAAGGTATTGGGTGAAGCAGTTGCAGTCAGATATAGTACTTTGACCGAAAAAACTTTACACTTTAAGAAAGTAATTTGAACTTACATAGGGCACAGGATCGCGCTTTCGCTTTCAAGCAGGTGTGACAATGATGATAAACACCCATGTGAAGTATGAAGGTATTGGGTGAAGCAGTTGCAGAGATATAGTACACGAAAAAACTTTAACAAAAAAATTCAAAGTAATTTGACCTTGACATTGGGCACAGGATCGCGCTTTCCGCAAGCAGGTGCAACAATGATGATAAACACCCATGTGAAGTATCAAGGTATTGGGTGAAGCAGTTGCAGATATAGTACACGAAAAAACTTTAATAAAAAAATTCAAAGTAATTTGACCTTGGGCACAGGATCGCGCTTTCCACAAGCAGGTGCGACAATGATGATAAACACCCTGTGAAGTATCAAGGTATTGGTGAAGCAGTTGCAGAGATATAGTACACGACAAAAAGTTTAACAAAAAAATTCAAAGTAATTTGACCTTGACATTGGGCACAGGATCGCGCTTTCCGCAAGCAGGTGCAACAATGATGATAAACACCCATGTGAAGTATCAAGTATTGGGTGAAGCAGTTGCAGAGATATAGTACACGAAAAAACTTTAACAAAAAAAAAATCAAAGTAATTTGACCTTGACATTGGGCACAGATCGCGCTTTCCACAAGCAGGTGCGACAATGATGATAAACACCCATGTGAAGTATCAAGGTATTGGGTGAAGCAGTTGCAGAGATATAGTACACGAAAAAACTTTAACAAAAAAATTCAAAGTAATTTGACCTTGACATTGGGCACAGGATCGCGCTTTCCGCAAGCAGGTGCGACAATGATGATAAACACCCATGTGAAGTATCAAGGTATTGGGTGAAGCAGTTGCAGAGTATAGTACACGAAAAAACTTTAACAAAAAAATTCAAAGTAATTTGACCTTGACATTGGGCACAGATCGCGCTTTCCGCAAGCAGGTGCGACAATGATGATAAACACCCATGTGAAGTATCAAGGTATTGGGTGAAGCAGTTGCAGAGATATAGTACACGAAAAAACTTAAACAAAAAAATTCAAAGTAATTTGACCTTGACATTGGGCACAGGATCGCGCTTTCCGCAAGCAGGTGCAACAATGATGATAAACACCCATGTGAAGCAGTTGGTGAAGCAGTTGCAGAGATATAGTACACGAAAAAACTTTAACAAAAAAATTCAAAGTAATTTGACCTTGACATTGGGCACAGGATCGCGCTTTCCGCAAGCAGGTGCAACAATGATGATAAACACCCATGTGAAGTATCAAGGTATTGGTGAAGCAGTTGCAGAGATATAGTACAACGAAAAAACTTTAACAAAAAAATTCAAAGTAATTTGACCTTGGGCACAGGATCGCGCTTTCCACAAGCAGGTGCGACAATGATGATAAACACCCATGTGAAGTATCAAGGTATTGGGTGAAGCAGTTGCAGAGATATAGTACACGAAAAAACTTTAACAAAAAAATTCAAAGTAATTTGACCTTGACATTGGCACAGGATCGCGCTTTCCGCAAGCAGGTGCGACAATGATGATCACCCCCATGTGAAGTATCAAGGTATTTGGTGAAGCAGTTGCAGAGATATAGTACACGAAAAAACTTTAACAAAAAAATAAAAATTCAAAGTAATTTGACCTTGACATTGGGCACAGGATCGCGCTTTCCGCAAGCAGTGCGACAATGATGATAAACACCCATGTGAAGTATCAAGGTATGGGTGAAGCAGTTGCAGAGATATAGTACAAGAAAAAACTTTAACAAAAAAATTCAAAGTAATTTGACCTTGACATTGGGCACAGGATCGCGCTTTCCGCAAGCAGGTGCGACAATGATGATAAACACCCATGTGAAGTATCAAGGTATTGGGTGAAGCAGTTGCAGAGATATAGTACACGAAAAAAGTTTAACAAAAAAAATTCAAAGTAATTTGACCTTGACATTGGCACAGGATCGCGCTTTCCGCAAGCAGGTGCGACAATGATGATAAACACCCATGTAAAGTATCAAGGTATTGGGTGAAGCAGTTGCAGAGATATAGTACACAAAAAAACTTTAACAAAAAAAATCAAAGTAATTGACCTTGACATTGGGCACAGGATCGCGCTTTCCGCAAGCAGGTGCGACAATGATGATAAACACCCATGTGAAGTATCAAGGTATTGGGTGAAGCAGTTGCAGAGATATAGTACACAAAAAAACTTTAACAAAAAAATTCAAAGTAATTTGACCTTGACATTGGGCACAGGGGCCGCACGGTTGGGGGTTAGAATGAAAATATGGATGATGATAAACACCCATGTGAAGTTTCAAGGTAATGGGCGAAGCAGTTGCAGAGATATAGTATAACGAAAAAGTTTTAACCAAAAAACTTTAACCAGACGTACGTTAAAAAGTTAAAGTTGAAAATGGCTTAAGTCAATTACGTAGAAATAATTGGTGAAGGTGAAAAAATTGTCACATGTTGGATAGTTGTATGTGGTAGGCACCCCTTGGTTATGAAGCTGTGAAAGTTTGGTGGTCCTAGGTGGTACAGTACCAAAGAAATGGACTTAAACACGAAAACTTAACATTGTAAACGCGAAAACTTAACATTGAAAATGGCTAAGTCGACTGCGCAGAAAAAATGGGTGAAGTTAAAAAAAAAAGTAACATGTTGGATAGTGATATGTGGTGGGCACCCCTTGATTATGAAGCTGTGAAAGTTTGGTGGTCCTAGGTGGTACAGTAACAAAGAAATGGACTCAAACACGAAAACTTAACATTGATTGTGGACGCCGCCCGCCGCCCGCCGCCCGGCTTTCGCCAATCCAATAGCCTGGATTTTTTTTCAAAAAACCTGGCTAAAAAAGTAACATGTTGGATAGTGATATGTGGTGGGCACCCCTTGATTATGAAGCTGTGAAAGTTTGGTGGTCCTAGGTGGTACAGTAACAAAGAAATGGACTCAAACACGAAAACTTAACATTGATTGTGGACGCCGCCCGCCGCCCGCCCGCCCCCCGCCCCGCCCCCGCCCGGCTTTCGCCAATCCAATAGCCTGGATTTTTTTCAAAAAACCTGGCTAAAAAAAGTAACATGTTGGATAGTGATATGTGATGGGCACCCCCTGATTATGAAGCTGTGAAAGTTTGGTGGTCCTAGGTGGTACAGTACCAAAGAAATGGACTTAAACACGAAAACTTAACATTGTAAACGCGAAAACTTAACATTGAAAATGGCTAAGTCGACAGCGCGGAAAAAATGGGTCAAGTTAAAAAAAAAGTAACATGTTGGATAGTGATATGTGGTGGGCACCCCTTGATTATGAAGCTGTGAAAGTTTGGTGGTCCTAGGTGGTACAGTAACAAAGAAATGGACTCAAACACGAAAATTTAACATTGAAAATGGCTAAGTCCACTGCGCGGAAAAAATGGGTCAAGTTAAAAAAAAAGTAACATGTTGGATAGTGATATGTGGTGGGCACCGCCCACCGCCCGCCAGGCTTTCGCCAATCCAATAGCCTGGATTTTTTTTCAAGAAACCTGGCTAAAAATTGGGCCATATTTCCCCTACACCACCCACTTACCAATGGTGTAATTAGCCCGAGTGGTGGGATATTTAGCTTAGAAAATCTGAGCTGTACGGATGTGTTTTACTATTTCATCTGTCTTTTATATTTTTTGTATCCGTGAGAGCTGAGACCCTTATATTGTAAAAATTAGTCACAATAATATTCCAATCTATCACATGAAAGTATACATACTTTGACATTGGTTATCCTTTTATTCCCATTTTTGTAAAATCATCCTGTCTAACTCTTTAAGTATTGGCCTATGAATGTTTATAACATTACTGTGAAGTGTTCAACTTCTCACTCATCAGCGGCCAATTGTATAAACCTTGGTTAAATGCTAACTACTGGTTAAATCCGTGGTTAAGTTAAATATTTGGTTAACGTATTGGTTAGCGATTGTATAAAACTCCGGTTAAATTTTAACCATGATATTTCTGGTTAAATTTAACCGACCTAAAGAAGCCTGGTTAAATTTTAACCAGGCTCTTCGGAGAAAACAAAATGGCAGCCTTTCGGTAAATTCGCTCCACATTGATTAAATAAGTTTGTTTTTTACCGCATTGACAATCTATTTATACATCCAGCTGCAGTATCAGTGTTACGTCACTATATAACACTGTCGCATACGTGTTAACTCCAGTACACACGCGCGGTAACGACAATAATTCAATACACACGATCAGTGTCTGTGTTTTAGAAGGCAGTTTCACGGACTTTATGGCTGATTCAGTGACTGTCAATTTTAGCAGCTACAACTTATTATTGTTTATGGACATTAAGAAACGTGTATGGAGTTTGAAAACAAAGCATTAAAGTATTATTATTTCAACACGACATGAACATGATAAGGCAGTGTCGAAAGCCGAGGGATAACGTGGAGATACACAGATGAGAATACTACAAGATACAGGTAATAGGTAAGGCCCCCCCCCCCCCCCCCCCTTCCAACAAAATTATTGTATACCCAACATTAGTTGCGGGAAGTAACTCTGCAGAATACAATATTATGTAACAACTTCACCCGCTGCTACTAACGGACCCAGTTGCAGCACATCTCCTGCCTGTTCAGAGAGCGATCTTAGATAGAACTTGGAAAAAGTGTTATAATTTTTCCAAGTTGCTGCTCGCATGACCTTCCTGACTGGAATGCCCGAGCGAAAAGCCCAAGAAGTAGAGACTACTCGCACCTCGTTCGGTTTGGGCCTAAATTTCACAGCTGCAGAGCCACTTACTGTAGTATAAGCTCTTGTAATGGCTCTACCTATCCAACGGGAGATAGTGGATTTCGATACCTCCCGTTGGCCTAAAGTCAGTATGAAGAAACGTTTACGGTTGGACCGGATGTTCTTAGTCTTCCGAACGTAATGCTTCACTGCACGGACTGGACAGAGAGTGCGATCCACTGCTGCTGACAGACGTGATGGAGGGAAGCCCGGAACCACAATGGGTTCCAGATCATGTGAGGAGAGATTATGTGTCTTAGGGAGGAATTCCGGTTCATAGGAGAAACTAACCGAGTTCCTGCCCACAGACATGTGCTGATCGGCCATCCAGAAAGCATGGAGCTCGCCTCTACGCTTTGCAGTAGCGAAGGCCAGAAGAAAGGCGGTTTTGATGGAACAGTTTAACAAAGTGGCTGAAGCCATTGGTTCATATGGGCTCTTGGATAAGGACCACAAAACGCAAGACAGATTCCACCTCGGCGTGGCAGAGCGAGACACAAAACGCGCCCTAGCAAAATGTGCTATCATGGCAGACAATTTGACGTCTGTGCCTAGAAATTTCGCTGCGCCATTAGAAAACCTAAGCCCGCTGGACAGCGCCGCTCTATACCCACGGATGGCCGACACTGATAAATTCTTTGTATGCAAAAGAAACAAAAGAAACTCACCTATTTCACCTATAGTGGGATTGAGTGGATCGACCGACTGTTGATGGCCCCAATCCACCCAGGCTCTCCACTTTGCGTCATACAACTTTGTGGTCATCTGAAAAATGGAAAATTATTTCTAATTTTAGTTTTTATTATTCATACTCACCTGAATGGTTGCAAACTGATAGGTTGCTATGAAATCGTCCTAATAATAAAAATCTGCCTACTCTAATCACTCAAATAACCCACCATAGACCATTCCGCTCTACCCACAGCCAATTGGCTAGTCCGCTATTTAGACTCCTCCTATTATTGTTAGGTATACAGCTTCAAAAGTAAATCATTTCCATATGGAAATGACACTGCTAGATAAAAATAGCCTGAAGTATACTAAGTAGGGAGAAGAAATATAAAACCATCAAGCGGGGACGGGAGGAGGGTCTACCTTACATTCAGGTGAGTATGAATAATAAAAACTAAAATTAGAAATAATTTTCCATTTTTTATGTCTTCAAACTAACCTGAATGGTTGCAAGAATTCGTAGTGATGGTGGGAGGTATTCTCACTACTCATACTCGACCGGAATGGTAAGGCAGATTAAAAACCCTCAAAACAGACAAAAATATTTGGTCTAGGTACACACTTGGGTGTTACCTATAGTAGTAATATGGTCTCACCCTAGAATCATAGGGAGCCCAAAGCTTTTTTGGGCCCCCCCCCCCTTTTTACTAGTAGTAGAGAGGTGGATAAAGACAAGCACCACCACGCTAGTCTTGTAGACTGACTCGTAGACTCCAACCTGCTATACTTGGTAAAAAACGCCGGAGAATACTCAAAGTATAGCTGCTGCTACCAGACGAAGCTCTGGCGAATGTAGTTCGCCCGACACTTCACACGCAATAACTCAACTGAGATAAACTCAAAGTCTATACATAGTCACATGACGACACATGACTCGTACATATCGAGAACACAGTATAAACGCCCTAAGCACTAAGGTCATCCTAACAAGCAAGTGCTGAGGAGTTAAACAAATGGCCCTAAAGCCAGATCAAAACCTATACCAGGTTGTTTGACACTAACTTTTGGCCCAGGGATTCCGCAGCATGGACATCCCTATTGTTACATAATGTTCAATGGGATTTTCTTGAAAATGCAGTGATTCCTCCTACAAAACAGGGATCCTCGGGATCTCGGACACTGCGAGTGTCGACCACTGTAATAACCTATACCCCATGTATAGTAGACAAAGAGAATAGAATCATTAACCCAAAGTGAAACACTATCCTTTTGCAACAACACTGCTACAAACTAGAAAGGTAGCCTCGCCCTAATTGAAACATGTACAAAACAATGCCTCCTGGACCAGCGTGATGAACCGTAAGAACCATAGATCACCACAGATCCCCGTTCATCAACAAAGGCAAGTGGAGTTCATCGAGCGGAGAGTCACACTTACAAACCCCCAGGATTCCACTGGGACTGTAAAAACAAAAAACCGAATAATCGGGTAATCAGAAAAAAATCGCAGACTATCGCGAACAGGTAGATCCAAACAGCCTCCTAAACTTGATGCTACCGGCTGATAAACCCACAACTGCACCCGCTGCTACTAACGGACCCAGTTTCTTAAACATCTCCCTGAGATGTCAAACCCCATGTCGGTCACATGAGGAACATGGAGAGAGAAAAGGGGGTTACTTTCCGGAACACCACATATGTATTCCGGAACAAAAATCAGTACTCACTATATGCATAAAATAAGTTAAAAATAGCCTTGGCCCAAGTTTCGGCTACCATGAGCACCCGAATATCTACAATAACACTGATTGCAAGACGCAAAAACATCACCGCGCTGTGACAGGACCAATCTGGGCCATGTCTCGCTGAAATCATAGATGAACAGAAGTGTTGTCCTAACTTCTTCCGATAAAACAATCCCCAAATAAGTTGGCTGCGCACTTAGATCAGACATTATACGAATTACGTGATGAATAAATCAATATCTCGAGCGCTGGAATATCAAACGGTAATCTCCTAGACGAGAATGATAACGGGTAAATAAAACAATAGGATTATTGGCAGAATTTTATTTAAACGAAATAATAATATCCAGATATACCCGCGCCGATCAAAAATCGTACTTAATAGTAATCCGTACTACCGTCTATCTAACGTATTTAATTTCCCGGAATAAATACGGAAAAATCGTAACATTTGGCAGTTACGCATCTCCTGCCAGTGCAGAGAGCGATCATAGAAGAAGTTGAGACTACATGCACCTCGTGCATTTTATGGCCTAAACAACTCAGCTGCAGAACCACTTACTGCAGAATAAACTCAAGTAAAGGCCCTATCTATCCAACGGAAGACAAAGGATTGCGATATACCTCCCGTTGGCTTAAAATTGATAATAAAAAAACTTTACGGTCGGACCGGATGTCCAATTAATTCTTCCGAACCTAATGCTTCAACGCACGGACTGGACAGAAAGTGTGAACCACTGTCGCTGACAGGCGTGACGGAGGGAGGCCCGAACCACAACTGATTCCAGATCATGTGAGAAGGGATAAAGTATCTGAGGGAGAAATCTCGGTCATAGGAGAAACTGCTGATGTGCAAACAGCAGTGTGCTTCCATCTAACACAATAAACATTTTAGAAAAACCCAATCGCTTCAGAAATGATGGAGTAACAACAGCATGTATTATATACAGTCGATACGCGTTATGTCGACATTGCCTACATCGATATACCTGCTTATGTCGATATACGCTAGTGGTCCCGGCCGAACTGCTATATAACTCATACATTACATACCTGATATATCGATATCGGAAATGTCGACATTTCGTTTATATCGATGTGGAAAACAAGTCCCGATGGTATAATAAATACACATTATACTGTAATGTCGATATGCAATATGAACAGCGGGCGTCGTAAAGTCTGGTCAAACTTAATTGGCACAGGTAAGTTTTTTCACACATACAAAGTGATCAAAACATGCCGCCGGTAACCGTGTTACAATCGCGGAATAACCGTCAAAGCCGACCACGTAAGCCGTGGTCAACCAATTAACGACAGTGTGACGTGAAATCACAAAAATACTCTTGTTAATAGCCAATTATATGCCTGACATGAATCGATCCGTAAATGCATAATCATTAACGGACGCTTGTTATAATAATTACAATTGAGTGAAATACATGCGATCTTATAAACACGAACATTTGGTATCTCAAATCACTTCCTTAGCAATGTCCAACATGCAGTACATGGGTCCGAAGTTATACTGGAACGAGTAAATTGAAAAATCCGAATCGGTACGTGCGCAAACAGTGGAAAAAAATAAAACCGACGTTTGAGCCTTGCCGCAACAAAACCACAAATGGATACCCCCATCCGGACAAGATAGCACTGGACACCAACGGATGCAGAAGCCATTCCGTCAGAACCGAGATGACCGCAGAAACCATAACACCTGTCCGTGCAGAACAGAATCCGCCGCTGTCAACCCCCGGAACACTGCCAAAAGCTAAAACATGTTGATGTGTCCCTGAGTTTCCTGCACTGACCACCACACACCGATGTAGGGGCTCCAATGAACCCCCCAGCCTTCTCACGAAGCGTCTGTGGACAGAAAGCGAGTAGGAGGAGGTAACACTATGGGAAATCCCTGTAGAACCAGACCTCCACTGCCCACCATCTGATACAACGTAGGAAGATGGTGATCCTAAGCAGAGACCGATCCAAAGGATCGGGGTGCGGGCCTCCATAGCCCTAGTAAGTAATACTGGAGGTCGCAAACATAACCATTCCCCCTATTCTGCACCCCGAAAGTCCAGGAGTGCAGAAATTTCCTAGCTGACAGAGAACCTGTGACCAGTACCCGACACTAAAACAAGATGCCACGCACCCTGTCCAAAGGTACTATGATGACTGATAGATCGGTCAATAAGCTCATCCCATCTAAGAAAAATCCTGTGTGGGAACCAACTACGACTACTCTAAGATCTAAAAGACACAAAAATCGGAAACAACTAAAAACTTCCGAAAGCATGCGGAAGGGCACGTGGAAGTACGAGACCCGCAGATCTATGGAAACAACCCAGTCTACCGGGCAAATGGCGCTCCGACCACGTCCCGAACTTCCTCTATAGCACTATACTTCAAGAGAGAGGACTCTACTTAACCCTTGAAAATACCCCGTCAGGGGAAACGACCCCACAGGAGGTAGACAAGAAGGAGCAGCAGAAGGGACCATCGGTACCGTAGCTGCCCTTGGCCGTTCGATCGCACAATTATCAGAGGTCAAAAGAGGCGAACGAAGCAAAACTAAGGCCGTTCAAGAAAAATCGCCGACTGAAGCACTGCGTCCAGAGACGATGAATCATACTGATTCAAACATAAATCGAAAGTTGGCATAGCCACAATCGACTTAACAGCCTACACCCATGCCTTCGCAAACGCGAACCAGGACCAGGAGCCGAAGATATCCCAAACGCTGCGGCGTCCTTGTCCAGAAAAACGGAGATCTCAAAACCATATCACTAGAGGGGCATGTAGAACTTAGACCCCAGAGTGGCGATCAAAGTTTTGGGCACTAGGAACCCCGCAGTGGCCAAATCCTACCTAAAGCTCCCCAATGTACGTAACAAGAAGCCCTACTGTAGGAGAGAAATTAAACCACGACAACTCCGGCAATTCCACCACCACCGAATCAGCCTCACAACAGCCATCCGAGGAAGTACCCATATGGGAGGCTCCACTGGCAAAACCACCAGCTGTGAAAGAGCCGACAAACCCACTAAGTACTAGGACTTAGACAGGAACTCCAGAATCTTAGCCAACTGAACCATCATAACTGTATCGTGTGTCGAGTCCTGAATATAGACTGGGAATTCGAACTCATATACACTCGAATAAGGAGCAGGCCAGACAAATACGGAGCCAAAGCACCACGGCGTCCAATACCACCTCGACCGTCTCCTCCGAGAACGGAAGAGCTAGATCTCGAGGAGCCGGATACCAAAACAAAATATGTACACAGGATACGAACCCACGAAACACCCCGGTCAGAAATGGTTGCTACCCCGGTGCCCGGTACCCGGTGCCTGCCCGGTGCCCGGTGCCCGGTGCCCGGTGCCCGGTGCCCGGTGCCCGTAACACAAAACCGGCACCTCTCCTGCGAGAGTTAGGGTACGTTGTGACCGGGTGAATGTGATCAACACCTGCCGCAGCAACCCTAGACTGGCAGTCATCTACCACATACGTGGAATCTGATTCAACAGAACTGTACTGTATCGATCCAAATAGTATATGTACTGCCCAAGCAAGTAGTACTACATGTAGAAACCCTCGAAGAACTAACCCCATCCTGACCTACGACGAGATCGACTCCTCGACTTACGTGAACACAGTAGAACGAAGACCAACCGAAGACAAGAACGTCTTCCTACCGGAAGCAGCAGGCTGTCCAGGGAGAGTCTGGTGCCCGGTGCCCGGTGTTAAACCGGTGCCCGGTAGCTGCCCGGTGCCCGGTGGCTGCCCGGTGCCCGGTGCCCGGTTCGGAGGACCGGTGCCCGGTTCGATGCCCGGTGCCCGGTGCCCGGCCCGTGACCGGTGCCCGGTGACATAACCGGTGCCCGGTGCCCGGTGCCCGGTGCCCTGACATAACCGGTGCCCGGTGCCCGGTGCCCGGTGCCCGGTGCCCGGTGCCCGGTGACATAACCGGTGCCCGGTGCCCGGTGCCCGGTGTCCGGTGTCCGGTGTCCGGTGCCCGGTGCCCGGTGCCCGGTGACATAACCGGTGCCCGGTGCCCGGTGCCCGGTGCCCGGTGAAACCCGGTGCCCGGTGACATAACCGGTGCCCGGTGCCCCGGTGCCCGGTGCCGGTGCCGGTGCCCGGTGCCCGGTGCCCGGTAACCCGGTGCCCGGTGCCCGGTGCCCGGTGCCCGGTGCCCGGTGCCCGGTACCCGGTGCCCGGTACCCGGTGCCCGGTACCGGGCGCCTCTACTGAGAGAGGCTGGGTCAGCTTCAACCGGGTGATATATTATCAAGAACCGGCCGCAACCGCCCTTGTGATAGGTATAGCTCTATGGGAACCGGGTGATATGAGATCAGTACCGGACCCAGCAGCCCAGTATCCCCTGCATGGATCACCGGCCTATCACCTGAGCAAAGTTTCGAAGTCAGAGAACCTGACCGAACTTTCTCAACGGAACCAGATCCCCCGATGGGGGATCCCATCTGGCACACCCTCCGAAGCCTTACCAACCTCGGAAGGCCCCACCGCTCCCAAGAGCTGGAAAGCGGCCACAGACTACTTAGAACGTGAGATATGGGTCCTACGATACCCATCCTTACCCCACGTCGTATCCGTCCAACGGACAGACAACTCACATGGCCTCTCCTTGCAACACCCGCCACAGGCATAAGCACCTGTCCTTATGGGTGTCCCACGGAGAAGTCATGTGCCCACCCACAAGCAGAGCGTAATTGCGGCATGCTAACCGGTATTGTAATACAAAACCCGATAGAATACCCCGCAATACGCTACAAAAAATGTGTCACGGGAACGAATCCACTAAGGGACGAACCCGTTAGGGTACGAAAAAAAAACGTACACGCGAACCGCGAAAATACGTGACACAGAATAAAAGACAGTGAAAAACCCCAAAAAACCCCAAAAAACGCAATGGAGAATAATCACGCAACACGAATGAGTGATAGTAATATGTACTGAACAATATCAAATGACAAATAAGGTACAATACACGGCAGAAATTCAAAATTCGAACGAAATTATGGGAGATACAAAATATACCTGCACCCTGTATAGCGTCCTAAAAATAATAGGAGGAGTCTAAATAGCGGACTAGCCAATTGGCTGTGGGTAGAGCGGAATGGTCTATGGTGGGTTATTTGAGTGATTAGAGTAGGCAGATTTTTATTATTAGGACGATTTCATAGCAACCTATCAGTTTGCAACCATTCAGGTTAGTTTGAAGACATAAAAACCCTCGCGTCTGACGGCCTGCCTGATAACCGCCAGGCGTGATGGTTTAGCATCCGCACATTGGAGTGAAGAACTATGGGGTGTTCTGTCAGCAGTTCCAAAAGCATGACGAACCAGCTCCTGGTTGGCCAACACTGATCGTCGCGAATCTTCCGTAAGACTCGGGGCAGCATCACGAACGATGGAAACGCGTACCCCGTCCAGATTGGTCCACGACAAGGACATTGCGTCCACTTCCAATGCCTGATGGTCGAGCACCGGAGACACAAACAGTGGCAACCGGTGGTTGAGCCTTGTCGCAAACAAATCCACGAATGGATCCCCCCATCTGGACAAGATCGCACTGGACACCGACGGATGCAGAGCCCATTCTGTCAGAACAGGAGAGGACCTTGTCTGTTGATGTAAGACACCACTGTCGTGTTGTCGGTAGAAACCAGCACCACCTGTCCGTGCAGAACAGATTCCGCCGCTGTCAACCCCCGGAACACTGCCAAAAGCTCTAACATGTTGATGTGTTCCTGAGCTTCCTGCACTGACTACTGGCCCGAAAAACACTGACCTAGGGGCTCCAGATGAGCCCCCCAGCCTGTGCCCGACGTGTCTGTGGACAGAAAACGAGTTGGAGGAGGTAACACCATGGGAACTCCCTGTAGGAACCTGTCCTCCACTGCCCACCATCTCAGATGTCGTTTGAAGATGGTGATCAGAGGCAAAGACCGATCCAAAGGATCGCGGTGCGGCCTCCATAGCCCTAGTAAGTAATAATGGAGAGGTCGCAGATGTAACCTTCCCAGCACCACACACTCCGCAGCTGCACCCAGAATGCCCAGGAGTGACAGAAACTGCCTGGCTGACAGAGATCCCCTGTCCAGTACCTGGAAAACTTTGGTCAAGATGCCTCGCACCCTGTCCAGCGGTACTCTGATGACTGACCGATCGGTCAAGAAGTTCATTCCCACATAAGAGAAATCCTGTGTGGGAACCAACTCCGACTTCTCGAGATTGGGAATGAGACCTAGATGAGTAACTAAACCCCATACCACTGCCAGATTCCGTTTGAGTGAACGAACGCACTGATGGTGAATCAACCAGTCGTCCAGATACAGGAGCAGAGACCCCCAGCCGCCTGGCCTCCGCTGCCACCATCTCCATGAGAATCGTAAACACGCGAGGGGCCGTCGTAAGACCGAATGGTAACATTCGGAACTGAAAGACACGATTCTCGGAAACAAATCTTAGAAACTTCCGAGAGCATCTGCGGATGGGCACGTGTAAGTACGCGTCCTGCAGATCTATGGAAACGGCCCAGTCTCCCGGACAAATGGCGCTCCGGATAGACCGTGACGTTTCCATCTTGAAACGTTCTGACATGACAAACTTGTTCAGAGCAGATAAGTCCAGGATCGGTCGAAGCTTGCCGTTCCTCTTCGGGACTACAAAAAGGTGACTGTAGAACTCCGGAGAGGCCACGTCCTGAACTTCCTCTATAGCACTCTTCTCCAAGAGAGAGGCTACCTCTCTTGAGAGGGCCTCTCTCTTGACTATATCCCTGTAGGGAATCCATAGTGGCGGACCCCTTCGCAAGGGGGGTGGACCGTTTGTAAACGGGATTGCGTAACCTCGGTGGATTACCTCCCGTACCCAATTGGATCGCGTTATCCCCTCCCACTGGAGAGGAAACAACGCGATCCTGCCTCCTACAGGAGCGGAGGCAACTGACATGGGCTGGTCCTCCCCAAACGAAGTGGCCCACGTTGGCCTATCTGGTCCCCCTCCGAGGCCGGCGGGAGGAGAAACCACCCCTCACTCGGCCCCTAAAGGTCGCTCTACCCCTGGGAAACGACCCCGCAGGAGGTTGAAAGTACGGAGCCGCAGGTGGGACTGTCGGTACCGTCGCTGCCGGTGTAGTCACCTGGGTCAAAGAACGAGAAGACCCAGTGTTCTTTCCCCTCTTCGCCTGGGAAGACCCCCGCCCCGCCGAAGTGGCGTGTCGTTTGCGAGCGTCTCGCTGGTTGGATCGTGACCAACCCCTGGTCAGAAACAACCTCTCCCTGACGGAAAAGTCGTCTTTGGCCGCTCGTTCGCACCTGCCTCCGAACAAAGTGTCAGAGGTTATAGGAGCCGAACGGAGCAAATCTCTGGCAGGTCCGTTCAAGACTGACGAGCCGGCTAGCACTGCGTCTCTCCTGGCCAAGAGCATGTCCATAGAGGCTGCCAAAGACATGCTGAGAAAATGCTTGTCGGCACGGGCCGCCGACTGAAGCACTGCGTCCAGAGACGATGAATCATCTTGATTCATCGCCTCCTTGGCAGCCCCCAAACATAAATCTATATGTGACGCCATAGCCACATTCGACCTAATTTTTGAGTCAGCCGACTCCCATGCCTTCGCAAAATGCGAACCTGTGCCAGGAACCGACGATATTCCAATCGCCGCGACGTCCTTGTCCAGAAAGGGAGGTCTCAAAGGCCACGCCATATTGTGGGGCGTGTAGAACTTAGACCCCTGTGTGGCGTTCAAAGTTTTGGGCACTCGGGACCCCGTAGTGGCCAAATCATTACCAAACGCTCCCTCAATCTCCTTAGCAAGAAGCCCTACTGTAGGAGAGAAAGGGAGCCTCGGCAACTCCTTCGTCTCCTTCGAATCAGCCTCATACAAGGCATGAACCCTCGGTGGTGGTGGTGGTGGCGGCAGAGGCAGACACACATCTGCAGGCAGCAGAGTGTACATTGCATTCAGTGCATCCAAGAAGGATGGAGGAGGCGATTCAAACTCATCCTCCACCTCAGAGTCATGAGGCGCCGTCTAGTCTCGCGGGAACTGTACCGTGATCCAGAATGTACCCCTGCTCCGGTATACCCTTCCCTAGCGAAGTGGTATGTGCAACAGGTACTGAATGGCAGTCTTCGATCGCCATCAGTGAAAGGTTACACCCGGGAGGCTCCACTGGCAAAACCACCGGCTGTGGTGGAGCCGACAAACCCACTAAGTTCTGGGACTTCGTCAGGGCCTCCAGAAACTTAGCCATCTGATCCATCATAACTCTATTACGTGTCGAGTCCCTACTCGACCGTCTCCTCCGACGAACGGGAGATCTAGATCTCGAGGAGCCGAATACAAATCCTGAGAACGACCTCGAGGATGAGGAAGAGCATGACCTGGACCCCGAACCCGATCTCGAACTGCTACGCCGATCCCGACTCCTATGACGCGATCGACTCACCGATCTCCGGGAACACGTAGAACGTCTTCCCAGCGAAGACGTAGAACGTCTTCCTGCCGTAAGCAGTTGTCTGTCCAAGGAAGATGGAACCTGAACCAGAAGAGCCTGGTGTCCGGTGCCCGGCGAGTGCCCGGCGAGTGCTCGGTGCCCGAGGCCCGGTGAAAGCCCAGTGGCTGCCCGGTGCCGGGCGCCTCTCCTGCGAGAGGTTGGGTCCGCTGTGAACCGGGTGATATCAGATCAAGCACCGGCTGCAGCAACCCTGTGATAGGTAAAGCCCGCTGTGAACCGGGTGATATAAGATCAAGAACCGGCCGCAGTAGCCCGGTATCCCCCATAGGGATCACCGGCCTATCACGTGAGTAGCGTATCGAAGTCCGAGACCACGAACGTACACTGGACTGCGAACTACAGTCCCACCCTAACTCCCTAGAATGGCGACCACTATCCGCACTCCAGCTAACTGGAGCACCGGATGACTGGTGGCCGTTATAGGGAGGCAACTCAATGTGCACCGACCCCCCTCTCCCCCCCCCCCCCCGATGGGGAGGTCCCATCTGACGCACCCTCCGAAGCCTTACCTACCTCGGAAGGCACCCCCGCTCCCAAGGGCTGGGACGCGGGCACAGATTTCTTCGGCCGTGAGGCATGGGACCCTGCCTTGCCCCACGTCGTATCCGTCCAACATGGCCTCTCCCTGCAACACCCGCAACAGGCAAAGCACCTGTCCTTATGGGTGTCCCACAGAGAGGTCATGTGACCACACGAAGCGCGTCGGCATACTAGCAGGTATTGTAACAAAACCCGATAGAAGTCACCGCAAAGAAGCCCAGTATGCACAAAAAAAAATAAAATATTTACACAAAAATTGTGTCACGGGAGCGACTCCACTCGGGGACGAACGCGTCAGGGTCCGAATCGCGTACCTCGCGAACCGCGAAAATACGTGACACAGTGTAAAATAAAACAAAAACAATGGCAGAAAATAACCACGCAACACAATTGAGTGATAATAAATGTGTATTGAACAATTTCCAATGAAATATAACGCACAATACACAGCAGAAATTCAAATTAGAACGAAATTATGGGAGATACAAAATATACCTGCACCTTGATCGCGTCCTAAAAATAATAGGAGGGGTTTAAATAGCGGACTAGCCGACTGGCTGTGTGTAGAGCGGAATGGCCTATGGTTTGTTAGTTGAGTGATTAGAGTAGGCAGATTTGTATTATTAGGACGATTTGATAGCAACCTAACAGCTTGCAACCATTCAGGTTCGGTTGAAGACATAAAAATGGGTACAAAATGTATATTCTGTTTGTCACAAGTGTCTGTTTGTCACATACGTCTCACGTCCATACATGTATGTCCATCAAGTTTTCTTGTCAGAGGTAAAACTTTTAAACCATAACAGACATGATAGATCTACATGTAGTTGCGAACAGTAACTCTTGCAATCTACTCCCCTACCGTCCGTAGATGTGCAGTACTACAGTAACAGGAGTAGATTGCAAGAGTTACTACAGGGCACCAAAATTCTTGAAATTTGTACTCGTACTTACTTTGACAGGAATAGCAAAATTAAGAAATTTACATCACAAATATTGAAATTTCCACTCGTCGTGCTGGCATAAATTTCCCCTCGCCAGGATGAGCGGACGAGTGGAATTTTTGTGCCCTGTACTATTCACAACTATGATAGATGGAGACTTGAGATTTGGTATGTGGCTTAATTACTTATAATGCAAGTTATGGTTTGTACATACATCTGCAAAGTGATTTTTCATTTGATTTCCGGCTCATTGATTATCTACCCATTTCAGACCTTGAAATTTGGAAAATGGGTACATTGCGATATACTTTTGTCTAGTTTTATTTTTGCAAATGGGTTGTTGATTTGTTTACGTTACGTAATGTGCAGTGGTAAAATGAAAGGAATGCTGTTCTTTCATTTTACCACTGAATATTTTAAGTAATCACTGGATTTGATAAGATGTCTACTTTATTCAAATTGCTGTCTTTAAATATAAATTTTATTCAACTAGTTGTATCATATTTTTTAATTTATATTTTTCAGGAAACCATATGATGAGAACATCCCTACCAGAGATTGGCTGGATCTGCATTCAGTACTACATGTATCATCTATGTGGGACTTGGGAAGAGGAATGAATATGCCATCAGCATTCAGCAACGCCATGATCTAGTTTAAACTTTTGAGCACTAAACTTCAAACAATTTCACTGACTATATTGGATTCTGTGGTGCAAGATACTCTCAGACTTTATATATGGTTATTAACCCTTAGACCGCTATCTTATTTTTTTTTGTCGTCTGCTGTTTATTTTTTATTTTCAATTTTTATCATCAAAAACATGCTTTGACAGCACTTTAGAATAATTTACAACATGTTTTGACAGCAATTCAGAATCATTGGAAATTATTCTGAAGTGCTGTCAAACCATGTTTTTATTGAGAAATAAGGCAATATATAAAAGCAACAGCAGACGACAATTGTAGTGAGTAGCGGTCTAAGGGTTAAAGCGTCTCAGATGGTACTTCCGAAGATGTGCAGAATGTCCGCTGCCGATATAGTAAACATCAACTCCAAGAAATTTCAGAATAAATTGAACTATGTTGTAGGCCTATTGCGTCATAGATTTATGGAAAACCATGGGAGTAGTTATGTAATCCCTTTTACCGATTCATGGTTACTACTGACCACCACTTTGCTGCAGACAACACACAAAGACATACCTGCTTGAAACTCTTTAAGAACTGTATTAAAATATATTTTCAGCATGTTACATGCACATGTATACTGTACATGTATAATCAACACAAACACTGTAATACAGTAAGGACCCGTTCTATACCTGATCATCGTTTGATTCAAAGATATAATTATTGCTTTGTAAATGTGATGGAATATATGTATAACATATATGTGAACATATATGTGAACACCGCCTTGCTATGGCATATGGAGTGGCCAAGTTGGCCATCTTTGTGTGTTCCAGCCATTAGCCAGTTTCCCCTGTTCTGTCGTTTGACAAAGAACGCAAAATGTGAAGTAGAACATATCATATAATGAACATGTAGCTACTCACATCTGTCTATGATGTATTGCACAAAATAGTATTTGTTTCACTGTCATATTATTTCTGTTTGTATCGCTCCAAGTGGTGAAACTGCATGGATACAATGTAGCTTGTACAAAAATTGAAGGCAAGTGTATCTTTCTATGACCTTAAGTTATCGTTGCCATTGTGTCTAGTCAAAACAAGTTTGTCCTGTGACTACATCTGCGAGAGTGGGTGGCAGGTGGGAGCACGCGATGGGTAATTTAACGATCGGGGTTCATCCTTACCGGAATCGCGACTGGAGACCTGGTTTGGCCCTCACATACATACGTCTTTGGCATTTTTCACAGCCAAAATACATGCCCAGCAAGCACCGTCCAATAAGGGTAATTTTATCAGATCAAGGTCCATGTAGTATAGACAGCCCATTCAGAAGTGAAGATATGTGCCTTATTATAGTGCTGAAAATTAGTTCAAATGTTGGGTTGTTCTCTATGCGTGTCATGTACTTTTTGGATAAATGTCCTACAGTTTTGTTTGCTTTTCTTCAATCCTTTCGTGTGTGAACGTCATACCTGCAAGCTTACATTAACTAGAGGAGTGAGCAGGGGCTAAGGGATAACCCCCCATCCCCCCGACTCTCATTATGTCAGGGAGGTGGGCAGGGTTATACCAATTACAAAACTCCCTGAAAATGCTAAAGTTCGCAGGTATGACATCCCTACCATGTGTGCTGAACACCGTGATCATGAAACCACTCTCCGCCCACCAATTAATTTTAGATTTTTCATTGAGCCTCCTGATAACATGACGTAGACTCGCAGTGAAATACTGACGTCATATTATGTAATAGTGACGTCATAGTAATCACAGCGGTAAAATTATGCCATTTGTAAGAAAGTCGTTTTATATTCGACGGCACTAACCATATATACTCGTAACGGCACTAACCATATATGCTCGTAAGACAAGACGGAAATATAGTAAATACATGGGTTGTGCCGTCAATTTTAAAATGTATTCGGTTCAGCCTTAATTAGTCTTAGACAGATTTATTGGGGAGAGCTTTAGCGAGCCCCTATAACGTTGTCGGGACGAAACCGAATATATTTTATATTCGACAGCAAAATCGGGACATTTGGACCCTCAATAATTTTCCCGTTCCGCCGCATATGAAGTGCTGCATTTAAAGTTGGAAACATCCGACATTCATGTTGATATTACATTTGTAATACAGCCCGATATGAGCAAATTAAAATCTAGTTTAAAGACTTTACCCGCCATTTTCAATTGTAAACAACAAGTCGCTATGGGCATATTTTAATGGGACAAGGGCATTAGCAGGGGCGGCGGAAGTGGGGGGTGCCCTGCACCCCCCCCCCCACACCCAAATAATTTTGTTCCAATACTTCTTCTGTAATAAAGCACATATTGTCATCCTCCAACTTGCTGAGAATGCGGGAAATGGCGTTTCGCTCCTCCTAGATTTCAAAAATTTTCGATGGAGCATGGCCCCGGACCCCCACCCCCCTCCTAGCAACATCCATGCCATTTGGGTCCTCAAGACTGGGACCTGAGAATGCAGGAAATGGCGTTTGACGCCTCTTACATTTTCAAAATTTACGGTGGAGCATGCCCCCGAACCCATCTAGCAACATCGGGCCATTTGGGCCCTCAAGATGCAGGAAATGGCGTTTCACGCCTCTTAGATGTCAACAATTTCAGGGGGAGCATGCCCCCGGAAAAATCGGACCCTCACGATTAACAGTGGTTAGGCGCTAACCAGTGGTTAATTTAACCAAGGTTTATAGAATTGGCCCCAGACTGTTAGATATGGCAAGATATCATACCACTTTCCCTGATGGGCGTGTTTGTGTACTAGTCTACATGCATTCAAACTATTACTACAACTGTCTACAGTGACAATTACTGGGACAGTACAATCTTCTATGGGGTACACAGGGGCACACACTGCTATACATCATTTACATAGTACAACATAGTACTACAAGGTTCTACAAGGGTATACAGGGGCACACACTGGTATACATCATTTACGTAGTACTACATCCCAGCAAACACACGTCGGATCTAGGTCGGATCCAGGTCGCGACGTCGGCGACTCAAATCCAATGTCAGCCCGACGTCGGATTACAACGTCGTACTGACGTTGTTTGCTAGTCGTAGTTCGTCGCGACCCAAATACAACATCGGGTTGACGTCGTAATCACGACGTCGGATCAATGTCCGTTTCCGATGTCGAATAGACATCTGGTCCAGGTCGTGATTGGTATACACTAAAAGGTGACTCACTGTCAGCAGATCTATTTCTACATTAGCCTATAGATACGCCAATGGAAGAGCAGCTGATCTGATTTCCACACCAACTTAATTCAGTTTAACCTTTATTTACGACATGTTTAGGCCTATGTAATTAATCATTTTATATCCTAGACGATTAATTTTGCGTATGTATTTAGGTTGGGCTGGGCGTACGTGCAATTTCATTAACGTCGCAAAATTCTAGGTCAAGATTCTCGTGCGCGCTCGGAGTGTTGACAACTGACATGCTTTATTAGCGTCCGTGTCAAATGCCACTGGACCTGGTTCCCGCATTACTGCATAGCGGTAGCCACAGATACAGTAATACGCTGGTAAACAGCCGACCTGACTCATTCGGAACTATCTCGGATCTTTTCGCCAAAGCGGAGGTCTGGTTATCCCGCCATTTCCGTTTTCTCTTTGTGATTTTAATTTGAAATTGGGGAAAGATCGACGTAATTTGAAGAAATTAACTTTCTTATGTAAGTATATTGATGCATGCGTGTCAGCTAACATGTTTTCAATAACATTTTTAATACAAAAATACATGACAACGCCGTGATCAGTTGATTCACGTTTCAATTCGTGAAATTATTTCGCCCCGTCTCACTTCGCACATTCCTATTCATGTGTTGTTAATATATTGTCGCTATTCACCATTTACAAGCTGCATGCATTATCATATAATTGTGCCTTTAATGGAGGTCTATGCGGTCGCGTTTTCTCAAAACTTGTAGGACAGCTATAGTAATTATAGATTTTGTCATCGTTACATACCGTCTTTGTGAAACTATTCGCCTTAGATAATGGCGCATATACTCAAAGTTTATTCGAATTGTATCAATGCAAAATAAAGTTTTCTAGACGATAAAACCCGACATTGAATTGATGTCAGAACCAGACGTTGGATAAAGGTCGTTTTCTGACGTCGGATTATAGTTGAAAATGAAAGTTTTTTAGACGTCGAAATCCGACGTTGAAATGACGTCAGAATTAGACGTCTATACATCGTCGGATCCTGACGTCCGTTCGACGTCAGATTCAGACGTCAGTTTGACGTCGGATTCTGACGTCCGTCCGACGTCGGACTCCGACGTCTAAAAAACTTTCATTTTCGAACGTGATCCGACGTCTATCTGACGTCGTGTGCCCACTGGGATAGTACTACAAGGGTATACAGGGGCACACACTGGTATACAGCATTTACATAGTACAACATGTACTACAAGGTTATACAAGGGTATACAGGGGCACACACTGGTATACATCATTTACATAGTACTACATAGTACTACAAGGTTTTACAAGGGTATACAGGCCTTACAGGGGCACACACTGGTATACATCATTTACATAGTACTACAAGGTTATACAAGGGGTATACAGGGCACACACTGTATACATCATTTACATAGTACTACATAGTACGGACAAGGTTTTACGGGAAGGTATATTTCGTGGCAACACTCTTGGGGTATACATCATTTACATATACTACATAGTACTACAATGGTTCTACAAGGGTAGACAGGGGCACACACTGGTTATACATCATGGATTTTACATAGTACTACATAGTACTACAAGGTATTATAAACAGGGGCACACACGGTATACATGTACAATCAATTTAGACATTTACATAGTACAGCAAGGTTACTACAGGTCTCAGGGGCACACACTGTATAACATCATATTACATAGTACTACACTGTACTACAAGGTTCTACAAGGGTATACAGGGGCACACACTATACATGTACATCATTTAGACATTTACATAGTACAGCATATACTACAAGGGTATACGGGGCACACACTGGTATACATCATTTACATAGTAACTACACTGTACTACAAGTTCTACAAGGGTATACAGGGGCACACACTGGTATTACATCATTTACATAGTACTACTAGTACACAAGGTCTACAAGGTAAACAGGGAACACACTGGTATACATGTACATCATTTAGACATTTACATAGTACAGCATAGTACTACAAGGGTCTACAGGGGCACACACTGGTATACATCATTTACATAGTACTACAAGGTTCTACAAGGGTATACAGGGGCACACACTGGTATACATGTACATCATTTAGACATTTACATAGTACAGCATAGTACTACAAGGGTATACGGGGCACACACTGTATATCATAATTTACATAGTAACTACAAGTTCTACAAGGTATACAGGGGCACACACTGGTATACATGTACATCATTTAGACATTTACATAGTACAGCATAGTACTACAAGGGTATACGGGGCACACACTGGTATACATCATTTACATAGTACTACATAGTACTACAAGGTTTTACAAGGGTATACGGGGCACACACTGGTATACATCATTTACATAGTACTACATAGTACTACAAGGTTCTACAAGGGTATACAGGGGCACACACTGGTATACATCATTTACATAGTACTACATAGTACTACAAGGTTCTACAAGGGTAAACAGGGGCACACACTGGTATACATGTATATCATTTAGACATTTACATAGTACAGCATAGTACTACAAGGGTCTACAGGGGCACACACTGGTATACATCATTTACATAGTACTACACTGTACTACAAGGTTCTACAAGGGTATACAGGGGCACACACTGGTATACATGTACATCATTTAGATATTTACATATTACAGCATATAAGGGTATACGGGGCACACACTGGTATACATCATTTACATAGTACTACACTGTACTACAAGGTTCTACAAGGGTCTACAGGGGCACACACTGGTATACAGCATCTACATAGTACTACACTGTACTACAAGGTTCTACAAGGATCTACAGGGGCACACACTGGTATACAGCATCTACATAGTACTACATAGTACTACAAAGTTCTACAAGGGTATACAGGGGCACACACTGGTATACAGCATTTACATAGTACCACATAGTACTACAAGGTTTTACAAGGGTATACAGGGGCACACACTGGTATACATCATTTACATAGTACTACATAGTACTACAAGGTTTTACAAGGGTATAGGGCACACACTGGTATACATCATTACATAGTACTACATAGTAATACAAAGGTTTTACAAGGGTTTTCAACCCAAAATGGTATACATCATTTAAATAGTACTAAATAGTATACAAGGTTTATACAAGGGTATACAGGGGCACACACTGGTATACATCATTTACATAGTACAACATAGTACTACAAGGTTTTACAAGGGTATACAGGGGCACACACTGGTATACATGTACATCATTTAGACATTTACATAGTACAGCATAGTACTACACGGGTCTACAGGGGCACACACTGGTATACATCATTTACATAGTACTACACTGTACTACAAGGTTCTACAAGGGTTTACAGGGGCACACACTGGTATACATGTACATCATTTAGACATTTACATAGTACAGCATAGTACTACAAGGGTATACGGGGCACACACTGGTATACATCATTTACATAGTACTACACTGTACTACAAGGTTCTACAAGGGTCTACAGGGGCACACACTGGTATACAGCATCTACATAGTACTACACTGTACTACAAGGTTCTACAGGGGCACACACTGGTATACAGCATTTACATAGTACTACAAGGTTCTACAAGGGTATACAGGGGCACACACTGGTATACATCATTTACATAGTACTACATAGTACTACAAGGTTTTACAAGGGTATACAGGGGCAGACACTGGTATACATCATTTACATAGTACTACAAGGTTCTACAAGGGTATACAGGGGCACATACTGGTATACATCATTTACAAAGTACAACATAGTACTACAAGGTTCTACAAGGGTATACAGGGGCAGACACTGGTATACATTATTTACATAGTACTACAAGGTTCTACAAGGGTATACAGGGGCAGACACTGGTATACATCATTTACATAGTACTACAAGGTTCTACAAGGGTATACAGGGGCAGACACTGGTATACATCATTTACATAGTACTACAAGGTTCTACAAGGGTCTACAGGGGCACACACTGGTATACATCATTTACATAGTACCACAAGGTTATACAAGGGTATACATCATTTACATACTTTGTTTGTTTGTTTATTGGTGTTTAACGGCCTATCAACAGCTAAGGTCATGTAAGGCCGGGCAAACAGGTTCGACCCCGTTTTAACCTGCTGCACTAGGGGGAAAATCCCAAAATCAGAACGGAATATTTACATCGAGATGCAACATATTCAGCCCTGAAATTAGAATAACCTGACCTGGTGCCAGGTCCATACCGCATCAAAGTCACTTGGCCCCTTCCCCTATTTAAAAGTAATACCGGTAGGATTACTCTTACATGTATAAGGGGTATAACCAGATTCAACTGTCACATACAAAATGCCAAAGACGTATGTGAGGACCAAACCAGGTCTCCAGTCTGGATTCCGGTAAGGATGAACCCCGATCGTTAAATTACCCATCGCATGTTCCCACCTGCCACCCACCATTTACATAGTACAACATAGTACTACAAGGTTCTACAAGGGTATACAGGGACACACACTGGTATACATCATTTACATAGTACTACATAGTACTACATAGTACTACATAGTACTACAAGGTTCTACAAGGGCACACACTGGTATACAGCATTTACATAGTACTACAAGGTTCTACAGGGGCACACACTGGTATATATGGGGTGCCGTTTTGGACTTTAATAGCACTTTGTGATATCATCACTTCAAATACATGATATCAACTATTCGAATGGATGATATCACCTATTTGAAGTGATGATATCACCTATTTGAATGGGTGATATCACCAATTTGACACTGAAATGGTGATATCATGCATTCAAACTGGTGATATCATCACTTCAAATGGATGATATCACCTATTCAAATGGATGATATCACCTATTTGAATGGGTGATATCACCTATTTGATTTGAAGTGATGATATCATCCATAGGTGATATCCTCATTTCAAATACATGATATAACCTATTCGAATGGATGATATCACCTATTCGAATGGATGATATCACCTATTTGATTTGAAGTGATGATATCATCAATTTGAATGCATGATATCATCACTTCAAATACACGTTATCACCTATTTGAATGGATGATATCACCTATTCGAATGGATGATATAACCTATTTGATTTGAAGTGATGATATCATGCATTTAAAGTGATGATATCACCCATTCGAATACATGATAGTATCCATTCAGCATAAACTGGTGATATCACCAATTCGTATGCGTGATATCATGTATTCAGGACGAATAGGTGATATCATCCTTTCGAATAGATGATATCACCCATTCGTTTAAATGATAAAAGAGAAAATGAGTACTCCCTGTTTACAGTAGTCTCGCAGAAACAGGACTTCCAGTAAAAAATTTAAGCACGCGACTTTACTGCGGGGATTATTATTGTTTTGTTCATAATTTAATATCTTATTATACCCACTTTTTTTGTAAAAAAAAACGGGTATATTGTTTTCGTCACGGGTGTCCGTCCGTCCGTACGTCCGTACGTCCGTCCGTACGTCCGTCACGTTTCTTGTAACTCGAAAAACTTTTTCACCTTCATACCTACGCGCCTGATATTTGGTATGTAGCTTCGTTATCATGTGCAGATGCGCAAAGTGAATTTGGATTTTTGATCCGACCCTCCATCATGGATTATCTCCCCCTTTCGGACTCAGAATTTCCCATTTTTTCCTCGTAACTCGAAAAACTTTTTCACCTTCATACCTAGCGCCTCATTATTTGCTATGTAGCTTCGTTATCATGTTGCAGATGCGCCAAAGTGAATTTGGATTTTTGATCCAACCGACCCTCCATCATGGATTATCTCCCCCTTTCGGAACTCAGAATTTCCCATTTTTTTCCCTCGTAACTCGAAAAACTTTTTCACCTTCATAAACCTACGCGCCTAATATTTGCTATGTAGCTTCGTTATCATGTGCAGATGCGCAAAGTGAATTCGGATTTTTCATCCGACCCTCCATCATGGATTATCTCCCCCTTTCGGACTCAGAATTTCCCATTTTTTCCTTGTAACTCGAAAAACTTTTTCACCTTCATACCTACGCGCCTCATATTTGGTATGTACCTTCGTTATCATGTGCAGATGCGCAAAGTGAATTTGGATTTTTCATCCGACCCTCCATCATGGATTATCTCCCCCTTTCGGACTCAGAATTTCCCATTTTTTCCTTGTAACTCGAAAAACTTTTTCACCTTCATACCTACGCGCCTCATATTTGGTATGTACCTTCGTTATCATGTGCAGATGCGCAAAGTGAATTTGCATTTTTCATCCGACCCTCCATCATGGATTATCTCCCCCTTTCGGACTCAGAATTTCCATTTTTTCCTCGTAACTCGAAAAACTTTTTCACCTTCATACCTACGCGCCTCATATTTGGTATGTAGCTTCGTTATCATGTGCAGATGCGCAAAGTGAATTCGGATTTTTGATCCGACCCTCCATCATGGATTATCTCCCCCTTTCGGACTCAGAATTTCCCATTTTTTCCTCGTAACTCGAAAAACTTTTTCACCTTCATACCTACGCGCCTGATATTTGGTATGTAGCTTCGTTATCATGTGCAGATGCGCAAAGTGAATTCGGATTTTTGATCCGACCCTCCATCATGGATTATCTCCCCCTTTCGGACTCAGAATTTCCCATTTTTTCCTTGTAACTCGAAAAACTTGTTCACCTTCATACCTACGCGCCTCATATTTGGTATGTAGCTTCGTTATCATGTGCAGATGCGCAAAGTGAATTCGGATTTTTGATCCGACCCTCCATCATGGATTATCTCCCCCTTTCGGACTCAGAATTTCCCATTTTTTCCTCGTAACTCGAAAAACTTTTTCACCTTCATACCTACGCGCCTGATATTTGGTATGTAGCTTCGTTATCATGTGCAGATGCGCAAAGTGAATTCGGATTTTTGATCCGACCCTCCATCATGGATTATCTCCCCCTTTCGGACTCAGAATTTCCCATTTTTTCCTCGTAACTCGAAAAACTTTTTCACCTTAATACCTACGCGTCTGATATTTGGTTCGTAGCTTCGTTTTGATGTGCTGATGCGCAAGTGAATTCGGATTTTTTATCCGACCCTCCATCATGGATTACCTCCCTCTTTCGGACTTAGCATTTGGGGAAAGTGGGTATATTGCGATGGCGCGCCATCGACTTTTTCTAGTTGTAGAATAATTTCATAATAAAAATATAATATTAACACAATTGCGTGCTTACTATTTTTGTTAGCATATTTAGCAAGTGTTTTTAACGTTAAGATTATTTTCTCTTTTTTTTTTTTGCAGGGAGAAATCCTTCATTTTGAAACATAATGTTTCTTCCAAAAGGATGATATCACCTATTCGAAAGGATAATATCACCTATTCGTTCTGAATACATGATATCACGCATTCATTCATCCTTTCGAATAGGTGATATCATCCTTTTGGAAGAAACATTATGTTTCAAAATGAAAGATTTCTCCCTGCGAAAAAAGAAAAGAAAATAATAGTCCTGTTTCTGCGAGACTACTGTAAACAGGGAGTACTCATTTTCTCTTTTATCATTTAAACGAATGGGTGATATCATCTATTCGAAAGGATGATATCACCTATTCGTCCTGAATACATGATATCACGCACACGAATTGGTGATATCACCAGTTTGTGCTGAATCGATGATATCATGTATTCGAATGGGTGATATCACCTATTCAAATGCATGATATCATCACTTCAAATCAAATAGGTGATATCATCCATTGGAATAGGTGATATCATCCATTCCAATCATTGATATCATGTATTTGAACTGATGATATCACCTATTCGAATCATCACTTCAAATCAAATAGGTGATATCGCCCATTCAGATAGGTGATATCATCCATTCGAATAGATGATATCATGTATTTGAAGTGTAACGGTAGTGAAAGCCATAGTGCTATGTCTACACAATCCGTAACGCCCATTTTTCGGGGTAGTCGGAGTTTTCGGGGTATTCACATATTTTTTAATTTGTAGACATGTGTGCAGCCGCGATGTGCTTTACGTCCAATGATTAAAATAAGTATGACATTACCTATATTAAGTTCTTAAAAATGCCACCAAATCCAGTGTTTGGACGAAATACTGGTAATTTTTGCCATTTAGGTCATTTTGTTCAGGAACCTACCGTGATTTTCGTGATTTTCTGCGTCCGCCATTAATCTGCTCTTTAATATTGTTTAAAATCATAATCAATAGAAAAGTTTTCCTTCACTGTGCCTCATTCATCTGCGAGATGATATAACATCAAATGAAAACTCGGGACGAATTAGCAAATATATTGACACTTTCAGAACATACCCCGAAAACTCCAACCATAAGTCAATATTCAAGATGGCTGACTCGTGTGTTGGTCACTGGAATTACCGGAAACCTCTTATTTACCGAAAACCACCGAAATACCGGAAACCCCTTTAAATCACTATATAATAACATACATATGTGTTTGTTGTGTGATAAATGGTTTGTTTACTATATTATGAGATATATATGCACTAATTACAAACTATTTGTTTGAAATAAAATGAGTTAGGATCCTCTTGTTTGGTGTTTAATTCCAAATTCAGAACGACTGTGAAATTTACCGGAAAATACTCGCAGTTAAGAATGGACAGTACTAATAGTCTGTTCCTCACAAATAATACATAATAATAGTATCTTAGGCATGGTATAATAATTATTATAATTACTATAATGATTAAATATTGTGTTTCAAATATGATGCTGTCTGGTGTAGATAGTGTTATTATTCCAGATTCCAGATTATCGTGATATATATTACCGGAAAACACATTCGTTGACTCGATTTACCGGAAAACACCTTCGCTGACTCGATGTCCGTGATTTACCGGAAAACACATGTGTGTGTACAGTATATGTATGCAAGGCGTCGTAATCGGCCAGTTATATTATAATGATTAAATAATTTGTTTCAAATATGATAAAGATATGTTGACTTTTGATGACAAACTGAAAAAAAATAAAAAAAATATGACTTACCTGTTTCGGAGTCTTCAACTTATTTCGGTTACACGTTGGTATGATTTATCCCGGCAATTCTTCCATTCCAGTGTCACTGTCGCCGTCATCCATATTTATATCGACATAATAATGTTGGGTATCTTACTGACACTAACGGAATGTAACGAAAGAGACGGGACGAAGTATATGATTGAAATTGAATTTTCTTTTTAATTAATATGAACATGTTGTAAGATTGTTTTTATAAGTGTTATGCTAGCACATGTAATATAGAAATTATTTACATACTGATCTTAGGCATTAGGGCCGCATGGGTGGCATATAGAATGAAAATATGGATGATGATAAATAATTATTTCTGACTTACGGTTATAGAGATATTAGGTATTTTAAAATTTTAACGCATATTTAACGAAAATTAACGGACAACCTGACGTCATTGTGATCAATATGTCGTTGTAGTATTTGCATACTGTATAGCATTTTATAATATATGCAAATGCAATACCACCTCATAAGAGGCTTCCAGATAATGGATTCGCGGCGTTTGCATTGAAGCTATTTTAAAAAAAATGGCATACAATTAAGCTGTTATGCTAGCACATGTACCGTGGAACCCCTCTAAACCTGACACTGGGTAAAATATAGATGTTTACCGTAAATGTGTTTCACTGTTATGTGATTGAAAAGCAAATCCGACTTACGGTTATAGAGATATTAGGTATTTGAAAATTTTAACGCATATTTAACGAAAATTAACGGACAACCTGACGTCATTGTGATCAATATGTCGTTGTAGTATTTGCATACTGTATAGCATTTTATAATATATGCAAATGCAATACCACCTCATAAGAGGCTTCCAGATAATGGATTCGCGGCGTTTGCATTGCAGCTATTTTAAAATGGCATACAATAGATAGATGGCATACACACATAGATGTTTACCGTAAATGTGTTTCACTGTTATGTGATTGAAAAACACTAGAATGTGTCATGAGGGGCTCTGATTTACAGTGGAACATCTAGAAACCGGACACCCTGGGGACCTCCCAGGGTGTCTGGTTTGGAGAGGTTCCACTGTTAATATAGAAATTCTTTGCATACTATATAGCATTTTATAATATATGCAAATGCAATACCACCTCATAAGAGGCTTCCAGATAATGGATTCGCGGCGTTTGCATTGCAGCTATTTTAAAATGACATACAATAGATAGATGGCATACATACAATTAAGCTGTTATGCTAGCACATGTACAATGGAACCCCTCTAAGCCTGACACTGGGTAAAATATAGATGTCATGTGTCATGAGGTGCTCTGATTTAAAGTGGAACATCTACAAACCGGACACCCTGGGGACCTCCCAGGGTGTCTGGTTTGGAGTGGTTCCACTGTTAATATAGAAATTCTTTGCATACTATATATAGCATTTTATAACACAGTATATGCAAATGCAATACCACCTCATAAGAGGCTTCCAGATAATGGATTCGCGGCGTTTGCATTGCAGCTATTTTAAAATGACATACAATTAAGCTGTTATTTCACACACACTATACTCGCTGCATTATTCAACAAGAAAAACGTACTGAAAATGGATTCAAGAAATATCGCTTTGTATGGGGATTCTTATATCACTCGACTTGGGAGACACTGCCATTTTAACATGAAAGTAATATTGAAATCGCTTGTTTGAAATAGTTGTAAACTAAATAGAAATATACAAACATATAATGTGGTGCACAATGCAACATGTACATTATTTCACGTTTCATATGAAGATATTATTTGTTAATTTCAGGTTCCAGGAAACACGAGGTTCTTCGGTAAAGGGGGCATGACAGCGGAGAGATACGACAGTGGACTTCTCGACCAACTATTACGATTTCGACCAGACATCGTCATCATAAACCTTGGTGGAAACGACATACATTCAGCGTCTTCGCCGAAAGAAATCACAAGGTGGTTAGAAAACATTATATCAACAATTGAGAGTACCGGTTGTACTGCGATTTACTGTGTGTCAATAAGTGAACGTGGACGTTTCATCAAAGACTGCCACCTAACAAAGAAGTCGTTCAATGCACAGCGACATAAAATTAACAAACTTATTGGTAAGCTGAAAGTGCATAATATTAACTTAAACCGGATACGTTTTCCCAAGGACTACGACAAGGATATATGGTACATTTTAATAACAAAGGACTGGAGAAAATGTTCTATGCCATTCGTGCTTGTTTATTATAGCTAGGGACTGGATATGTTGTTTAAATTGTATTATTGTATTGTAAAATAATTATATTCCATATGTTATTTGTTGTATTTTAGATGCACCCTTTCTGCTGATAGCACTCCATACGCTAGCGAACAGTGACTACTGGTCAGCTAGAGAACAGTGTAGATCAATGATCATGATCTACACTGGTCACAAGCTGATCTACACTGATATACGGAATTACACATTGAGTCGGCGCTGCTATTAATTAATTGGATTACATAATTTATATCATTGTGAAATTTAATTAACATTTATAACTAAGAGTTTGTGAAAATTGGCATGCATGTGAAATGCCTTACGCATTTTACGTGTTTTCCGGTAAATCATTGATATAATGCCATACACAAACATCTAGTATATTGCAAATGTTTGTTGGTATATCCCCCTGACGAGTATGACTGGCCGATTACGACGCCTTGCATACATATACTGTACACACACATGTGTTTTTCCTATAAATCACTGACATCTCGTTACAAACATAATTTTATACAAAATGGTTTTCGGTATTATTCCCCTGACGTGTTTTCCGGTAAATCACGGACATCGAGTCAGCGAAGGTGTTTTCCGGTAAATCGAGTCAACGAATGTGTTTTCCGGTAATATATCACGATAATCTGGAATAATAACACGTACTATCTACACCAGACAGCATCATATTTGAAACACAATATTTAATCATTATAGTAATTATAATAATTATTATACCATGCCTAAGATACTATTATTATCTATTATTTGTGAGGAACAGACTATTAGTACTGTCCATTCTTAACTGCGAGTGTTTCCGGTAAATTTCAGTCGTTCTGAATTTGGAATTAAACACCAAACAAGAGGATCCTAACTCATTTTATTTCAAACAAATAGTTTGTAATTAGTGCATATATATCTCATAATATAGTAAACAAACCATTTATCACACAACAAAACCTTATTTATGACATTATATAGTGATTTACAGGGGTTTCCGGTATTTCGGTGGTTTTCGGTAAATAAGAGGTTTCCGGTAATTCCAGTTACCGCTCGTGTGTTGCTAAACGGGCTAACGAGAATTTTAATCAAACAATTTGAAGTCAAGAAACATTGAAAGAAATGTTTATCATTCTATTGAACTGACAATTTAGCTCATATGTTATGTTTTATAAAAATCGCTAGTTGATGAACTTGTTAATACCCCGAAAACTAGACCCACCATCAATCATACTGAAGCGACCAGCCAGCGAAGCATCGCCTGTGTATAGTCAGTGAAAACAGGACTCAGACTTGCCATACGTGACAGTCATGAAGTCACGATTACGCCTGTGTATTGCGTATAGACATAGCACTATGGCTTTCACTACCGTTATAGCGAAGAAAATAATAAATGAAAAAAGTCAGATAATGAAAAATAGAAGTTAAACATGATATAGAGACATGGCATGTTAGTCTATATTGCGTATTACACGCTTCGAATTTATCACTCATTTTGGACAACAAAACATGTCTGTCATTTTGTGCACATAACTTACCACGATCTCCGATGCATGCCTGGATGTTCACAGTTGTCAATAGTTTATTATCGGCGTCTTCATACACCAGGAAACTTGTTTAGTTAGTTACAATTCACAATAGTTTGTTGACATTTCCTGTGTGTGTTGAACACGGCCGCCATTTTATACTGCGTAAACCTGTTTAAGCTCGGTAATTTCCGCCAAACCTCTCCGACCAATCAACGATGCGGGACAACTTTCACGTTTCGTTAAAATGGGAAAGTCCGGGAATACCTAAGCCGATAATAAACTATTGACAACTGTGAACATCCAGGCATGCATCGGAGATCGTGGTAAGTTATGTGCACAAAATGACAGACATGTTTTGTTGTCCAAAATGAGTGATAAATTCGAAGCGTGTAATACGCAATATAGACTAATCCACATTCCACCTAATCCACTGTGCGGAATAGGGGACAACTTTCACATTTTGTCCGCGGATTCCAAATATGGTCCTCATCTTTTCCTCTGTATTTCCTTCGAGTAAGTGGAACACCAAGCACTTTCTATGTTATTAGCCGAGCACTTGTATAATGTAAGAATTCTGGGTTGTGTATTAGTTGAGAACCTCCACCCACGCTTCAACTCAGTAACTTATGTACAGGTATACTTTGTGAATATATACAGCACAGTTATTTAATTTGTATCACATCGGAGAGGTGTCCATATATAGATGTATAGGCACATTCGATTAGCTTATTTATATGTAGATTACTGTTGCAGTGATAGAGTCCGTTTTATATGCAGTTTATGACACAATTATGTTGACACTCTATATAGTTATGGCATTTATGTCCTCAGCGTTTGATATTATATCATTATAATTATTACAGTCCAGGATTAATTTTGTAATAGAGAGTTTATCTTGAATGTAGCTTTCCATATGTCTGGGCCGATAATTGATAGCACCAGCTGCTTAAGTTTGGTGAATTCCTCCTTCCGCGCTCGAAACAGTACAGGGCACGTAGTTAGCATATGAACGATGTCTTCGTTTTCCATCGCACACGATTTACATATTGGGTCTTCAGATCGTTGGTTAAACTTGTGTTTGGTTGCTTGGAGCATGTATGTGCCAGTCATCATACGACAGTTGGTGATGCCCTTCCTCACATCGGCTACAGATGAGTGTAGGGATTGCCACACAGGATGAGTGGCGCCAACTTGGAGCTTCTGTGTTGAGATGTATTTCATAGTGGTTTTGTCAGAGAGTTCGTTCTTTAAGTTCTCTGTCCAGTAGGAGTTGACTGCGTTTTTAACTTGTAGTTTCCAACTTAATTTGCTGACACAGTGCTCTTTTAGAGACGATATATCGGGAAGACTGTATACATATAATATTTCAGACACTCTATTGTAGAGTGGATTGTCGAGATTTATAGCGATCTTTCTTCCATTTAGGTTTTGTATAGTTTCATTTTCACAGGTCATAATATTGTACAGGAAGCTCAATTGACGCTTATGTATTTCTGCTTCTATAGGTAAATTAAGCTCCAATCAGTAGGTAAACAGCTCCCGATGCGGTTCTATCTGGTAGAGACTGCAGCTTTCTGAGGGTACGAATATGAAATCTTGATAGAGAAGCGGTCTGTGTTGCATTTAACGGGAGTATTGTAAGATACAGATTGTGCACTAGGGGTTTTGGTGCTAGCAGTGCTTATCTGAGTATATGGCGGTACAGTCTTGTGCCTATGTGGTGCAGACAGATACGGTCTGGTGGGTACATATGAACATACATAGGTTGTGCCATATTTGGCGTTTGGTGCGTAGTGGCATACGCCGGGAGTGGCATATGTCCTGTATTTGTTTGGCCTATTTGTGTAGGTATGGGTATAATCGGGTGTTGACGACTATGCGGTACTGTATGTGTTTGGCCTATTTGGGTAGGTATGGGTATAGTCGAGTGTTGACGACTAGGAGGTACATGCTGCTGGGCAGTTATGTTATGGTATATACCTGGTATAGATTGTGGAATAAATTGATGTGGTACATATAGATTGGTCGGGTGGCCCATATGAATTGTGGGTGGAGTTGCCCCTGACGTCTGGAGAGGGTTAAAATGAGATGCTGCACCATGCAACTGGGGTGCTACACCGTGTCCGATATATGTGGGTTGATGTGCATTTATCTGCTGTATGGCAGATGTGCAGGATATCCTGTACTTAGAAGAATATGTGGATCATGGATGCTCTGCGGTATGGTATAGGGACTAGGACCCAATATCGGTGCTTTGACAGTGAGAGTTTCCCTGAGATTGCATATGATATGCCTGACAGTGAAATGCCAGCTGCGTCTGTTTGTTGTGCATACAAAACATATTCTGCATCATTTGTGTTTCAATGAAACGAAGTCTGTAGTCGACCAGTTGCTGCTGCATGGCTTGACAGCAGTTGTATGTGTTTTGAGAGTTGGGGGTTGTAGTAGCTGTTGTGCACGAGCTTGACTGTGGTGGAGTTTGTGATTCAGCGATGGGAACATCATTGCGTGTAGTATAAGTGGGCACCTGCCTATTGACTATGTTGGTTTTATGCGTCAGCTCTGAAGTCGACTTCAAATGTTCAATCTCGCTTTCTATCTGCAGGACGTATGACTTATCTGGACCATCGCGTCGAGGTGTGGTCTTTGCCTGAACCTTACGAGGCTTTATGTTTATCGGTAGGTTATCATTCGCATGTTCAATGTTTGAAGTGTCCTTCACTGAGCAGTCTCTGGTAGTTAGAGTGTTCGCATTGGATGTGGTAGTTTCGAGGATTTCGGAGTTACTTTTACTGTTTTAAACAGGGTTTAGATATGGTGCTTCAATGTTTGGAGTGTCCTTCACTGAACAGTCTCTGGTAGTTAGAGTGTTCGCATTGGATGTGGAGGTTTCGAGAATTTCGGAGTTACTTTTACTGTTGTAAACAGGGTTTAGATATGGTGCTTCAATGTTTGTAGTGTCCTTCACTGAGCAGTCTCTGGTAGTTAGAGTGTTCGCAACGGATGTGGTAGGTTCGTAGTTACCATTACTCTTGTATATATGGTGTTTTACAAGTTGTATGATCATTGTAGTCTGCATCGAGTATTGGAGAGTGCCTACTAGGTGAGTCAGTAACTTTCACATTTGGATTCATACTCCAGTGTGAGCTCTTTTCACAGAGAGTGTCACTTGATGCTTCTTTACGCGCAGTATCAGATATGTATATAATAAGTTGTTTTGGCATAGATTACAAATGAAGTCATCATTAGCCAGTTATTTAACCACAGTATTATTTACGTTAACACAGTCAAAGTGAAACCATTCCTGACATTCACCACATTCAATTGTATTGTTTTCTGCTGGATTATTGCAGAGAGGACATAACTATGTAGTCGTGGATGGCTCAGGCGTTGAGGTAGCTGTATTGGTAGCATTCACGGGAGGTGCCACACTCTGACTAGCTTCATCAGCTGTGATTTCACGCGTTTTGTTCACGGGTGGTGCCACACTCCGGCTAGCTTCACCAGCTGTAACTTCACACGCTTTGTCCATGGCTTCCAATATGTCAGTGTTTAGTATGTTCAAGGAGACGTCTTGGGCTTTAATTTCATTGCAAAGTATAGGCATTACATCACCCAGGACAGGGGCGGATCCAGGATTTTGAGAAAGGGGGGGGGGGGCGCAAAAGTTGGTCGAAGACCGACTGTGCGAGTGCCGAAGGCGCGAAGCCACAGCGGGGGGTCTGGTCCTCCCCCAGGAAAATTTGAAAAAAAACATCATTTGAGACAATTTCCCGGCACATCAGGGCCACAACTACACGAAGCAAAATAGACAAAAAATGGACTTTTTTGTGAAGAAAAATCGGTTCTCCAGTCTTTACCCTTACAGTTAAACGCCATCCGTCGGATGGACTTAGACACCAATCACCATGATCAACAGACCACTTTATAAGGCTCTAATTTCGATTGATCAAAATAAGATTTGTGAGCTAAATGAAATTGGGATTAGAATCACTGTATGCTATTCTGAAAATAAAACGAGTGCCGAAGGCCCAAAGCCACAGCGGGGGGTCTGTGGGTCCTCCCCCATGAAAATTTGAAAAATAAACATCATTTGAGACAATTTCCCGGCACATCAGGGCCACAACTACACGAAGCAAAATAGAAATTATTTTTTTCGCAATTCCCGCGAATAAATCAACGAGAAATGGCTGAGTCAGAGACATTCGTTTTTCCGCCATGATCAGGATACATGTGGTCTTTATCACGGAAAGTTTCAAACACCCGAACAAAAGCGCACTGTGACTACCAAAATGACGTAAGTCAAGAAACTACCGCGTTGACAACTTGTTGTTGTTGTTGTTGTATATTGTGAAATTCAGTCTCTGACTTTTCGGCTCAACGTTCCCCCAATTGCAAAGACGCAATTACATTTGTTTAGCAACCGGACTTTGCATAGCAAAGCGGATAGTGTGAAAATATATGTGTGTCACACAAGGAGATAAAGTTTTTGTTACGTTATTTACGACTATGTTGGGCTGGCTGCTACTTTGCGCTTTTGGCTTTACAAAAAAATGACCATTGCCCCCCCCCCCCCCTTGGATCCGCGCCTGCAGGAATTGATCAACTCTGCTTCCATTAACATTAATTTGGGATGTAGTATCATAAAAAGTTAATAGTACATTTTTAAAATTTTCCCTGGCATCCATCCGCCTTCCGATTTAAAACCTTGACACATGTGTCCACAGTGATACCCTGGTTCTCTGTTGCATTTCTGTAGTCAACTTAATAGGCAGAATCCCTCTTCAGCACATCACCTATGCACACCTTCGCCATTGCATATGCTGCTGTGCTAAGTTCGATAACAATGCTTTTACCGGACTTCATCTCGCAGGTCATATGCTGTTTCGTGCATCTATATTCATTTTTCTCTAATGTTTTAGACTTATTCAGATAGTATTTCGTATGTATATTATCAGTAGTACTGGTAGTATGATCAGAGGTGCGCATAGAGCAGTCAGATGCATGTGTGCGGTCCTTTATCGCTCGGCGATTGGTGCTAGACACGGTTCTTCGCGGTCGGCTGTGTGCCAATGGCATTATTTAATTAGACATAGTTAATATTGGTAGATAATACTAGCAATATATGTACTAGAAGCAGTTACAGATTATATGATGTAGTGTGAATATAAATGGCTATTCAGAGCATGACATAAAGGCATGCATAAGCAGCTAGATCTAAAAGCATTGGAACATTTGAGTATGTAGCACATCCAGTCCGGTAAATATCCGATATGCAATAGTTAAAAGGTCATTGTTAATTAAAAGTTTTTCATCAGCTTTCAGCAATGAGTTACCAATAAAATTCACACAATAAAGTACGTTCATATATGTTGCATCATGGGTGGAGGTCTCAACGAACAAACAGTTCAGCCTAAGTAGCATAAAATTAATGCATTAATAGCCAGGTATGGGTAAAATTCTCAGGCGGGTCTACTCAGTCCGCCATCTTTTTCAGCCGGCAGGAAAATTGCAAGTGTAAATTCACTTTAAAGTAACTTATTTACACAGCACGTGGGCTTAAGACACTTTAAAAGTAAGTAAGAACAGTTCTTCTAATAGTTAGCATTGGAATGAGAAACACTTCGTGATTATAACGTGATATTTTCTACATTTTCTATAAAAAATACTCAGTGATAAAATGTGCTCTTCTATGTACAGCTACATCCGGGCATCCCATAGTGGTATCCACCTCATTGTCCGAATGTTGTCCTCGGAGTCTTTACGAGCCAATCCCAGCTACCATAGTGGTATCCACCTCATTGTCCGAATGTTGTCCTCGGAGTCTTTACGAGCCAATCCCAGCTTGGTGCTTCCCGCTGTGTCACTCCCCCACCCAGCATTATTCCCAACCCCAGCCCCGCGATTCCCGTCTAGGTCTGAGCATGTACGCTTTAGAAAATAGTTGCTGTGTCCAGTCGCTCCCATATGCGCCTATGTTAGTTAGTCTCGACTAATTACCATTATTGTTACCATGAATTGTCATCCTCATACAGTTGTAGGTGTTGCATAATATTGTGTTTTATGGCTTAGCAAAAGATCAGTTATGTATACTGAATTCGCTACTGTCGTTCTTTCCTTGTAAAGTAGCTAGTTATTCCCATTTTCATATCCCGATTCATAAGGGCCCGCTACCAACCCCGTGCGTGAACAGGAAACTATGGTTTACCCCGTATTCATGAAGGCAGGCGCAATGAAGGGACGTTACAGTACTACAAGGGTCTACAGGGGCACACACTGGGATACAGCATCTACATAGTACTACATAGTGGTATACAGCATCTACATAGTACTACATAGTACTACAAGGTTCTACAAGGGTCCACGGGGGCACACAATGGTATATAGCATCTACATTTACTACATAGTACTACAAGGTTCTACAAGGGTCTACAGGGGCACACAATGGTATACAGCATCTACATAGAACTACATACTACTATAATATTCTACAAGGGTCCACGGGGGCACACACTGGGATACAGCATCTACATAGTACTACATAGTACTACAAGGGTCTACAGGGGCACACAATGGTATACAGCATCTACATAGAACTACATAGTACTATACTATTCTACAAGGGTCCACGGTGGAGCGCCGTGGCGTAATGGTCAGTGTGTCTGACTACTGATCCAAAGGTCGTGGGTTCGAGCCTGACTAGCGGCGTGCGTTGTGTCCTTGAGCAAGACACTTTATCCACACTGCTCCAGTTCACCCAGCTGTAAATGGGTACCGATAATTCGTAGTTGCTCTGTAAATACGAATTACCGGCTTCTCTCAAAAACTCTACCTCTGTTCTTTCTCCCATTCTTGGGAGACGGCATGCAAGGTCCTAGAGCCAGTGCCGCCGTTAAATATAAGCTAAAAAAACAACAACAAAAAACAAAAAAAAAACAAGGGTCCACGGGGGCACACACTGGGATACAGCATCTACATATACAGAATATCTACATAGTACTACATAGTACTACAAGGTTCTACAAGGGTCCACGGGTGCACACAATGGTATACAGCATCTAGATAGTACTAGATAGTACTACAAGATTATATAAGGGTCTACATGGGCACACACTGGTATACAGCATATACATAGTACTACATATAGCACTACACGGTTCTACAAGGGTACACGGGGGCACACATTGGTATACAGCATCTACATAGTACTATATAGTACTACAATGTTCTACAAGGGTCTACAGGGGCACACACTGGCATACAGCATCTGCATAGTACTACAGGGTTATACAAGGGTCCACGGGGGCACACAATGGTATACAGCATCTACATAGTACTACATAGTACTACAAGGATATACAAGGGTCTACATGGGCACACACTGGTATACAGAATCTGCATAGTACTACAAGGTTCTACAAGGGTCTACAGGGGCACACACTGGTATACAGCATCTACATAGTATTACAAGGTTCTAAAATGATCCACAGGGGCACATACTAGTATACAGCATCTACATAGTACTACATAGTACTACAATGTTATACAAGGGTATACAGGGGCACACACTGGTATACAGCATCTACATAGTACTACACGGTTATACACGGATCTACAGGGGCACACACTGGTATACAGCATCTACATAGTACTACATAGTATTACAAGGTTCTACAAGGGTCTACAGGGGCACACACTCGTATACAGCATCTACATAGTACTACAAGGGTATACGGGGGCACACACTGGTATACAGTATCTACATAGTACTACAAGGTTCTACAATGGTCCACGGGGGCACACAATGGTTTACAGCATCTACATAATAATACAAGGTTATACAAGGGTATACGGGGGCACACACTGGTATACAGCATCTACATAGTACTACATAGTACTACAAGGTTCTACAAGGTTCTACAATGGTCCACGGGGGCACACAATGGTTTACATCATCTACATAATACTACAAGGTTCTACAAGGGTCTACAGGTGCACACACTGGTATACACCATCTACATAGTACTACATAGTACTACAAGGGTATACAGGGGCACACACTGGTATACATATGTGTAAAGTATAAATTGTATAAAATTGGATACAACAAATGTTTTTTCGGCATAAAAACACCAAGGTATCTTCAATATGTATAGAAGACGTGTGTATAGTTTCAGATCGAAGGAGTTGTGTACACAAACTATGTACCCTACATAGAATTGTACACACAAATGTAGAACAAATGGCTAAGTTAAAAAGGTGATATTTTCGTTAAAAAATATTTTTCGCCATAAAAACACCAAGGTGCACATCTTCAATATGTGTAGAAAACGTGTGTATAGTTTCAGATTGATCGATTGAACGGTTTCAGAGGAGTTGTGTACACAAACTCTGTACCCTATATATAATTGTATACACAAATTTAGAAAAAATGGCTAAGTTAAAAATGTAATATTTTAGTTAAAACATAGTTTTCAGGCATAAAAACACCAAGGTGCACATCTTATATATGTGTAAAAGACGTGTGTATAGTTTCAGATCGATTGACTGAAAGGTTTCAGAGGAGTTGTGTACACAAACTCTGTACCCTATATAGAATTGTATACAAAAATGTAGAAACAATGGGTAAGTTAAAAAGGTGATATTTGTGTTAAAACATATTTTTCAGGCATAAAAACACCAAGGTGCACATCTTCAATGTGTAGAAGACGTGTGTATAGTTTCAGATCGATTGACTGAACGGTTTCAGAGGAGATGTGTACACAAACTCTGTACCCTATATAGAATTGCCTTGTATACAAACATGTAGACAACATGGCTAAGTTAAAAAGGTGAAATTTTTGTTAAAACATATTTTTCCGGCATAAAAACACCAAGGTGCACATCTTCAATATGTGTAGAAGACGTGTGTATAGCTTCAGATCGATCGACAGAACGGTTTCAGAGGAGTTGTGTACACAAACTCTGTACCCTATATACAATTTTATACAACAATGTAGAAAAATGGCTACGTTAAAAAGGTGATATTTTTTGTTAAAAAATATTTTTTCGCCATAAAAACACGAAGGTGCACATATTCAATATGTGTAGAATACGTGTGTATAGTTTTAGATCGATTCACTGAGCGATTTCAGAGGAGTTGTGTACACAAACTATGCACTTTTTCTGTCCGCCGCCCGCCCCGCGGTAAAACATAATACGTACCGTAAACTGTGGCAAAGTTAATTAACCAACGTGATAAGTATTCACAAGCACATTTATGGAGGTCAAGATATTAAGGGAAGTGTGGATGTGTCGCATTTGCCCACAAGTATGATACATGTATATTGAAATATTAAAGTAATCAATCAAGGGATATAGAAGTTATGCCATAATTGAGAAACTCTGGCGAACTCTGAAAAAGAATTCACATAAGTGTAAAAGCTTGTTTTCTAATCCTTTTCTCAATTGTATGTATGCATATCTCACTTGCCATAACTAGAAATAAATATTCTTTAAACTAAAGAAGTTATAGCAGGATGGGAAACGTGACGTACAGATGGACAGATGTCTTGCATCTCTATATCGCATTTTCGCTACGCAATGGGATAAATATGCAAGTGAAATGCCAGCCAGGTCAATTTAAACACACAATACATACCTTGTGTATTATTTATTAAAAATGTTAATATATTTACTAATATTCCACAAATTATTTATTACACATCCTTTCCCACTCCTATTAAATAGGTTAACTAATCAATCTTGTTCACAGCTGGCAATCATTCGGTCATTATACTGCATCTGGGTGACAAGCTCAATGTAAAATGTAGAATATGCTCAGAAGACAGACTAATGAATTTCAGCTCATGGTCTATACATTTTATGAAACCTAATCCATTTTATCATGAAGTGACCCAACACAACCAGTACGGTAATAGTCATAAATCACACATCCCCTGACCCAGGTCCTGTTGTCATGGCAGCAGACCAAAAATTACAAGATAACCTGCAGTTTTAAGACACAAGAATTTCGCGGAATCAAATGTCTTGCCTTGTTTCGCCTTGTTCCACCTTGACCTTGGGGCCTTGACCTTCACCCTTGACCCTGGCGCCCCGAGAATTGTCCTATATTCATATACATATCATAGTAAAGGTATGTATAAACTTTGATTACTGTAGCTGATAAGGTGTTGAAGTAATGACCGTAACACGAAAACTTAACATTGAATGATGACGACGCCGTCACCGCCGCCGACGTCTCCGACTCCGGAAAAGCAAAACGTTAGTCTCGCTTTCCGCTTTCCGCTTTCGCGACAAAAATCACCAACTGCCGAATAAATGCCATTAAATTGCATCCAGCACAACTCCAGGACACTCTAGAGAATAGACTTGTAGACCCTGATCAGTTTGTGTAAGTTGGTCATCATGTACATCATTACATTGTCACCAGACAAGCATGTGGACCTAAATCTCACAAAACAACGTAAAATATGACGATTATAACTATTCTGGTATAAAAGAAGAGTGTAGACTGATGGAAAAGGCCAGTTTTAAGCCATAAATCACACTGACCACCCTCAAATATACAGAAATGTGGCAGTGACTGGAGGAATGGGGATTATGTGATTTGTGACCAGTGTATACTATGCTCAAATATCTCACTCCGGTAGCCTGATAACGATTTATAATACTTGTTAGAAGCACAACTGGCATTTCATTGACGAAATGGCAAACAGCACAGAACCTGGATCTACATTGGTGGAAAACCCCATAAGCCCAATTTCTCCAGTACCAATTTGTGACAATAAACATCAATTTTCTAGTTAATAGCCTATTTTACTTTTGCCCATACATTAGTGATACTTAATTTTGTTGCACTGTCAATACAGGTGCATATCTAAAAGTCGGGTTTTTAAAATAATTTTTTTTGCTGTGAGTTTGGGATCAGGAAATGATCGTGATTTGGGTAAACAAACACCCCGTGTAATGTAGTGAGTATCCTGGGGCTTTTTACCAGTGATTTTGCTACAAAAATATGTATGAGATACCTACTAATGGTGTCTCTTAAATATAGCAGAATGCAGGAAATGCCATCTAGAATTCAAAATAAATTCGGGGGGGGGGGGGGGGGGCAGGTGTGGCATTCCCCCGGACCCCCTAGCACTCCCTCGCTGCACTCGGGTCGACTGCCGCCGCCCCAATATCAATTTGCTTCCGACGCCTCTGTGATATAAAATAGTTCTATCAGTAGTATATAAGAGTCACAATGATACCACCATCACCTATGGATGGTGCCAGCTACGCGCGGCACCTTCCACAGCATGATGGTGGTATCATTTGTGACTCTTATATACTACTACCGCGAGACCATATATTTATGACATGAGAAGATACACCCTATTAGAGATAAGAATCCCTATGTTATACTCAGTATATATATACAACATAATGGTTCTAGTTAAGTGTGCATGGTTGAAGACAGGTAGTCACGAGAGATGTTTTCGCACCGGTATTTACGAATATTGCAAACATCACCGTGCATGGATGCGAGTTCCGTTTCACCTCGCCCATGTCGGCATTGTGGGGTAGGGACCAAAGCTGAGTCATTGTTATGTCCACCATGCGGTGGTACTCAGGCTACTCATCGAATGGTTAACAAGGGATTACGTGCTCGCAAGTATTATCGTTTAGTAATAATTCAAATCGGAAAGTCAGTTAGAAAGATAGAATCGATCTAATAAGTCACGGTGTTTCTACAGCATTAAAACACTGTAAAAAACATTATCAAACTAATTTTTATAAAATTGAACAGAAAAAACGAGTACCAATATAAAAGAGAAAATGGATAATTCAATACAATTTGAATTGCAAATTTTTAATGACTGTGTTGAAGAAGTTTACGAAGAATACGGGGGTTATAATCCTGTATATAAATTCTATAAAATGAGAACACTAGGCGATATCGAATATATGAAATACCAGCGTAATTTATTACGCTCCGATAAAAACGTTACATTTCCAATATTATACCGGCAATTATGTCAACTATACAAGAGGCAAATACGAACATTAAGACAGATAATGCGCATCGGATATGTAAACTAAGGCGTATTATATAAAACTATTAAAACCCAACGATTCGATTACGAACGTACATTTCTACGATATCACTTATAAATTTATGTTGTAATCACAACACCAAGCAGACGACAATGTTTCACTTACACGTGTTATAAACACGCAAATTATGTGTCCTACCTTACACGTATATTAAGTGTCCATTTTATAGAGAGATTACACGATTACGTCTTCCGGGATGAAACATAAACACACTGTAATATATACTACACACACGTGGGTGTGTATTACACAACCCGCTATCGATATTCCGGAATGAAACATAAACACACTGTAATATATACTACACACACGTGGGTGTGTATTACACAACCCGCTATCGATATTCCGGAAGTATTTCTTACATTGTGATTGGTTGGCATGTTTTTTATTTTTTTAATTTTACTTTTAATAAAAAACGAACTTATTATATAAAAAGCAAATTAAAAAAAAAGAGTAAATATTGGTATTGCACAACACGGTTTTAGCTTAATATATGTAAAATTAACAACAATACTTTGTCTTGGGGGACGCCCCTTGACGAAAAATGAGCGCTCAGTGCACCCGTGCTGACACTTCCAAGGTTGCCTAGACTTTCGACACTGGTTCCTAGATCAGCCGAAAGATGGGGGTGTGCAGTACGGGTAGCTACATACACCTCGCTAAGCCAAAACCAAAAGAAAAGAATGAATGAATGAATGAGAATGAAGGCTTAGCGGGGTGGACCCAGAAGGGTTTTGCTGGCGTGGGTTCGAGCCTCGGTGGAAGCTAAACAAAAAATTATTTTTTTTTCTTTTTAAATTGTTAATAATTTTCCTAAAATTAATTAATAAATTGTTTACTGCGACATATAATTAATTAATTAATTTTATAATTAAAATTAATTATTTTATAAAATATCACAATGGTGCTGTAGCATTTCTTCCGACTTTATCTCCAAGTTTTTCCCTAAATTTATCCCAATCAGTACACTCAATCTTGGGCATGGTGGCGCGCGCTTTGATTCTAATATCATTTTTTAATTGTTCATATCTCCCCATTTCTTCCACCACGGATTCAAACTCTAAATTTGATATTTTCTTATCGGCCAACGCTTTGGACACCATAACGTCGAGGGTATTTTTCTTCGACCTGGCGAGAACGGATATTCTATGATGTTTTCTACATTTTTTCTCGAGTTTTCCACCCGATGCCCTAATTACCATACACAACAACCCAGAAACGGCCGACACCGCACATAAAATCCCCGCTACGGGAACCGTTATAATGGTGGATATAGTTGCAGCTGTCCCCGCCCCACACAACACAGAAACACTCGCCAGAGCCGTGCTAGATACTTCAGCCATGTTCACCGCGCGCCTATCTTTTTCTATTTGTATATTCTCTAACTAAAATATCCTGCATAGCGACGATATTATTCAACCTAAAATCTGAACTTCTTTCGTTAATTGTACACAGTGTTGATGGAGTGGTATTGACAATTGGAAGCGTTGATTCGTTCATATTTAAATTTTACAAATTTATTTCAATATATTAGTATTTACAAAATAAGTTCAATTAACAACGAGACAATAGTGGAAGAACTCTCTGGGTCACCGATTTTCGTAACAAAGTTAATAACACTACTTTGGAAAGTCTAATTCGATCATAACCGGAGAACGAAACCACCGTCGAACTATCTCCAGAGATTTTAGTGACTCCAACCCCCCGTTCTTCCCCATCTACTACAATATTTATCGCGACCGCGCCCACAGGTTTACCACTACCATTAACCGAGCAGACCGCCATTTAGGATAACTTCACACCCGCGGCTGTCATAGTGTATCCCCCCACATTTATTACTCACTTGGCACCGAACGAATATTCATAGTGCCCCTCAACCAATGGGCCCCGCTTCTCAGCCCAAACTGTAATGGCACGTTTTAGCGTTTTCATTGTTCGCACTATTCCGGCAAGCGCACTGTTTGCGTTATATGCCTCAGTACGAATATTATAAGAGGCCTCCTCAAGAGCTTTGGTCGCGGCTATACGATCATGTTTCAGTTTATCGGAAACTTCGGTTATCTTTCCGTCTAGTTCGGTAAGTGCCGCTTCTCTGTTGAGAGAGTCCTCTGAGCGCAACGCATCATAAGCCTCCGTAATGGTCGCCTGGTGGCCTTTTAGGGCTTTCTGAACACCCGACCAGGCTTCTTTTTTAAATTCGGTTATTTTCCCGTCTAGTTCGGCAACCGCCGCTTCTCTGATGAGAGAGTCCTCTGAGCGCAACGCTTCATAAGCCTTCGCAAGGGCTGCCTGGTGGTCTTCTCGGGCTTTCTCAATACCCGACCGGGCCTCTTTTCGAAATTCGGTTATTTTTCCGTCTAGTTCACCAACCGCCGCTTCTCTGAGAGAGTCCTCTGAGCGCAACACCCTATAAGCCTCCGTAAGGTCCACCTGGTGGTCTTCTCGGGCTTTCTCAATACCCGTTCGGACCCCCTCAACCCCCAACCGGGCCTCTTTTCGAAAATTTGGTTATTTTTTCGTCTAGTTCAGTAAGTGCCGCTTCTCTGTTGAGAGAGTCCTCTGAGCGCAACGCCCCATAAGCCTCCGCAATGGCCTCCTTGTGGTCTTCTCGGACCCCCTCAACCCCCGACCTGGTCTCTTTCAGAAATTCGGCTATTTTCCCGTCTAGTTCAGTAAGTGTACCTTCTTTGCTGAGAGAGTCCTCTAAGCGCAACGCATCATAAGCCTCTGCAAGGGCCTCCGCAAGGTTCGACTGGTGGTCTTCTCGGACTTTATCGATACCCGACCGGGTCTCTTTTCGAAATTCGGTTATTTTTCCGTCTAGTTCAACAACCGCCGCTTCTTTGCTGAGAGAGTCCTCTAAGCGCAACACCCTATAAGCCTCCGTAAGGTCCGCCTGGTGGTCTTCTCGGGTTTTCTCAATACCCGACGTGGCCTCTTTTCAAATTTGAAATTTGGTTATTTTTTTGTCTAGTTCGGTAAGTGCCGCTTCTCTGATGAGAGAGTCCTCTAAGCGCAACGTATCATAACCCTCCGTAAGGGCCGCCTGGCGGTCTTCTCGGACTTTATCAATATCCGACCTGGTCTCTTTTCGAAAATTTTGTTATTTTTCCGTCTAGTTCGGTAAGTGTCGCTTCACTGATGAGAGTGTCCTTTAAGAGCAACGCATCATAAGCCTCCGTAAGGTCCGCCTGGTGGTCTTCTCGGACTTTCTCAATACCCGACCGGGCCTCTTTTCGAAATTTTGTTATTTTTTTGTCTAGTTCGTTTAGTTCCGTATGCGTTTCTTCACGACTTTGTGTATTCACAGCCAGGGCATATTCTCTAAGTTGTGACAGTAGACTCTTGTGAATCTCGTCCGTGGCCCTCGATATAGTTCTATTGATCAAGGCCTTTGTTTTTTGGGTAGTTAAAAAGTCGCCCTCTGTCGGGATGAATCCCCCTTCTGTCGGTTCCAAATTCTTTGAATTTGTCACCCAATCGGAAGAACTGCCTGGTCCGTATATACTCATTTTCAATAATGTTGATAATATATATATTACGAACATGCGTTTAATTCTAAATAATTTTCTTAAAATTAATTTGAAATTTCTAGGACGACCGAAATCGGGTAATCGTTCTTCAACTCTCGCCCTTTATCATCGAGAATAGAAATCTTCAACTCGTGGATGTGTCCCGATTCCAAAACTTTCATCTCGGGGTGTGGGAAGTCTAAGGTCACAGTCTCACCATAGAAACAGTCGCTGGCGGGAATGGTTTTCAGTAATGTGGTGGGAGTGCCGTCTACCGTGTTGTACGATGTGTTCACCCGATCCAGGTGCACCCCGAGAGTTTTCGTGACGGCGAAGTTCACAGGGGTCGGGCCGACTTGCTCGCCAGGATCAAACACTCCGTCATCGTTGTAAGGATATGTTATTTTAAATCCTAACAGTGAGCCCAACCCCGGTGAGATCCTTAAACGCCTATCAACGGTCAATGTCGTGAGCCCCGTGGCTTTCGAGATTGCGAGAGTGACTACACCAGGAATCTTCTCCGCGACAAAAGCTTGGAGATCTCCGAAACTCCAAAGACCCTGAGGTACTATAACCTTTGGTCTGTTTACGTCTATTCTATGTGGCACATCTATAGGGTGTTCTGATGCGAAAAACTCGACGTCCTCGACTTCTGATGTGAAAAACTCGAGCGTGTCAACGTTTTTCCACCCGACCGTGAACGTGATTGATCTAAGGCCTACCCGGCGTTGTCCGCAGCAGTTGTCTATTAATTTTTGAAGTTCACAACTCCCTTTTTGAACATTAGTGATAGTAGCAAACATAATAATATCTTTCAATGGATACAAAAGCATTTAGCTTTAACTCTAATGCAAGTACGCGGTCGGTGGTAAATACACGCAAAAAGACGTTGTTAACCGCCTTGTAGACCCAACCGTAACGGTTAGACCGGACAGTGGCTTTGCCACCAATTTCCCTAACACGTTTTGAGAAATATAGGCTGCCCAAGATTACTACGATGGAGGCGGTAAACGGGTGGAAAGCCACACCGATGCAGTTTTGGCAGAACCAGCTAAATTTTGCTGTATGGTGCGCAACAGCCGGGTGTGGAGTTTCACATAAAGACCATCTAACATCCAAGAATATCATGCTCCGAAGTGTCTACAATTTCACACGTATTATACTATTAGGAGGATTCTCAAAGAACTAGGTATTTCTCTACCTCAAGACGACGCCTGGGATCCCATTTCCAACGCATACGACCGTATGGCGTTTGAAAGACTGTGTAACGAATTTAACGTTTCAAAAGACGCGGACTGGAGGCAGAAAGCATTTCCTACCACCACCGGCCTCGGGGACGTTCTCATTTGGGGCCAGTCCGGGAATTGGACGCAGGCTGATTTTAGACACGATTACTCCGGTGACCACATCGTCAGTCGGAAGCGCGGGAATTTTGACCCCGCGACTATGACTTTCGGGCCAGAAGTGTCTGGAGGTCGGCACTGTGGCTGTTTTCTTGTAAAATGTTACCTCCGAAACGGGCTCACGTCGATTACATACAGCAGGCTGCTGAGGTTCAGAACGCGTGGACCACATTTATGTTAGATAAGGGTCTAGGGTTCACGCAGGCCGGGGTTACTCGCGTCAACGAATCTATTCGCACGTACGTCTGGGCCATCCTCGGCGCACAGAAGCAAACTCGCAGTTCTATACTGGGCACAGGAACAGCGTTTGATGCACAAAAACAATTATTGGCACTTGTAGAGGACGCCATCTCAGCTAAGGTGGACCTGGAGAAGGCGATCCAGAATTATCAAGACGTTTTGCAGACTGCCAGCACCCCAGTGGACTATGTATTTGGAATAGGTCTTTATATGGCGCCGAGCAATATGATACTACGAGACGACCCGGTTGATGGTTACAATAATCAAATCGTAATCGCCACCGCCAATCAAAAAATCGGTCACAACGGTAACGTGAACACGGATATCATCAAGCGCACCCCCAAAATGATCGGGCGCGGAGTTGTAAATTCAAATAAATTTAAAAAAGATTTCATAAAACCCCCAAAACACAGAATGGATACACCTCCCTCAACACAATCGAACCCAGTACCCCCAATTCGTAAATTGGATGCACCATCGAGTTCCATCAACAATGTTGAAACACCAATCGAGATTGGAAGCACAACACACGAGGAGGAGAAATTAGCGCTCGTCGTCGCCCTCGTGGCGATCGGATTATTTACGCTTTGGTTTTAGAAACTCTCTGGCGAAGAATAGTAAGAGAACGGCGATGGCCACGATTAAAGCCCAGGTATTCTCGCCGAGCCATCCGACCGTTTTTGATAATATAGATAACAAGAAGGAGAGGAGACCTCCTATCAAACCAGGCAGCGCGGCAGCCAACTTTCCTGCTAATTTAGCCAGGAGACTGGCGAGGGCTTTTAGTTGTTTTTTTATCCACTCCTTGGCTCCGCCGGATGGCGCGGGTGCTGGTGCGGGTGCTGGTGCGGGTGCTGGTGCGGCACCAGCATTGACAGCTACAAATAGAGACGATATAGATAGAATTAGGGTCGATATAATCATGCTGAAAGCTGCGATGATGGTTAATATCGTGACGCCCTTCTCTCTGAACAGAGTGCGAAGACGCTCACCGAGTGTCGTGTCCTCGTGCAGAACCCTCGAGATTGTTTCGCTGCTCCGACTTAATTGGCCGGAAAGCGTATCACGGTTAGTCGAAGCAGCCTCCAAGCGAGCTTCTCTTTCGTCCCGCAACGACCGCAGGAGTTTGTTGATCCTCTCGGTAGATTCTCTATCGTCACGGATTTTCCCAAGTTTTCTTTCTTCTAGCGCGATATGTTTGTCCAGCGCCGTGAGTTTGGAGAGGTTATTGACCAGTTCGCCCCGAGTTGTTTGCAGAGCCTTATCGAGTCCCCGAAGTTCGCGAAGAGGTAATGGTGGGTCATATTTCGTGCCGTTCATTTCGTTGACCGTGGTTTCCACTGTGTTAATAGCGTCGGTGGCTATACGAGGGACATCGCTGAGCTCGCTCATTTCTATAGCGGCGGCCGTCTTCGCCAGCGTTTCGTCGGTAGACTGTAGGGTTTTTACCATTTGTTGAGGCAGCTGCGACCGATCATCGATCACTCCGAGAGCTCGAGCGAAGGATACTCCATATCGGTTCAAGGAAGAGGCCCCGAGGAACCGGGCCGGGTTGTTCTTGTACGTCAGAAACTTCCAGCTCTTACCCCATTTAACCCACAGGTCTCCTCTTTTAGTGCTGCGGAACTCCAACGTGGCATTGATGCCGTTTTTAGACACCTCACTCTCCCACCGTTTCACCCGAGAATTCGTTTCCTGGAGAGGCGCCAGCTCATCCTTGGAGATCCCCGCAGGAATTTCGGCACCGCCCGCCCACGCCGGAGTTGCGGATGGGGCCTCCCACGTAGGGAAATGTTGGAAGGGCGTATTTTTGGGTGCGACTGGACCAAACAAAGATGCGCGTGGATTAACCAAAGGCGTATTTCGTGGTGCGCCTGGATCAAACAAAAGTGGAATTGGGGGTGCTGGTGTCTCTATGAAGGTCGTTTCGTCATAGTTATCGATGTCATCATCGATGTCATCATCATCGCGGAAATCGTCTCTGCCGATTTCATCCATGTCAATATCGTAATCAGCCATATTAATTTCTTAAAATTAATTATGTATTAAAGACAAAACCATACGGGTTTAATATAGATTCACTAAATTATGTCTTCGAGTCAATACGGTCGCAAACTCAATCCATACCGCAGACTGCGTGAGCCCCTCGGGGCAAAAGGCGTGAGACAGAGTGTCGTTATTACGAACAACCCATCGACGATCGACCAGAACCAGCAGCTCTTGGTCCGCCTCCCCATCCTCGGAGCTAACGACGTCATTGTGCCGGGTACTGTTCGCCTCGCTTTCACTATTTCGCTTACATCGACAGACGCGGACCGAACCGTCGTTCAGAACCTTGGTCGCGCCATCGTCAAGAAGACCATGATAAATATTTCTGGTAATGAGGTGATGTCGATCGATGACAGCGACGTCTACCATTGTTATCAGGACCTATGGAAGACGGCGCAAGAGCGCGAAAACGCCGTCTATCAGGGTATTGACACCAGCAAAAATAAGAACGTAACCAGACTTAGAATCGGGGCTGCTAACAAGGCAGAAAACAACGCGGGCGACAACGCGGTCGCGGGCGCTTACGGCAACCGCTTCTACATCCCGCTCGACTTTGAGTTGCTGGAGAGTCACATGCCCTACTATCAGAGCGCTTTGGCTGACCGCCTCGAATACGAACTAACGTTCAACGACTACGGTCCGAGTTCTTCATAGCCAGCGACATGTTATCGACGTATACGATCGATAATGTTTCGCTGGAGTACGACATGGTCACGATGCCCGAACTCGCGCGATTGATCAGAACCCAGTACGCCGGGCGCGTTGCCATACTTTACGACCGAGTTCTTCGCCATCGCAAGATGACGAAAGACAAAGGCGACACATTGTGGAATTTAATGTCAACTGACGCGATCGATGCAAAGGTATACTGATGTTGTTCGAGGATGCTCGGTTCGCGTTCGGTGCTAGAAAAACCGGACAAATTCTATAACCCCCAAAATCACGAAGGTAGAGGGTGACGATCGAGGAGTACCCAATCAACTCTACAGCGCGGGTCTTCGCACGCACCAGCAGTGGGACGAAGTAAGAAAGCAGTTTGCTGTCGGCTCTAAGCACTCCCCGGAGGTTGCCGCGGTTGCCAAAGACCTGCAGCTCTCGGCCGTCTCCCTCGCGGATTTCCTGAATACCAAATACGCGTTATGGCTAGACATGCGAGCCAGCGACGACGACCAAATACACGGCAGCGGACGCCAAGTTGAGAACGCTAGCGAGGGTGTGACGATCCAGATAACCAAAGAGGCGGACGGAGCCGGGCCATTGAACGTGTACTTATATATAATTACAGACGCACAACTCAACATCGAAGATGGCCGATACGTCTCAGCACTCTATTGATTTAATTAATTTTAAGAAAATTAGCAATCATTCTAACGATTTATTAATTAATAAATTTGATAATTCTAAAGAATTAATTAAGAAAATTAACAATCAATACCAATTCACGATTGGAGATGCCCACTCTGCCATAATATGTGGGCAGACAGGATGCGGTTTTCATCCTAGACTTGCTCGAGGGCTCCTACCGCGATGCCTTTCGTCATATTGTGATCCTGTGTCCCACTGTGCGGCACAACGATACTTATCAGCGGCGCCCGTGGATATGGACCGACCCAGAGGTATACGTTATTGACCCCGGTGATAGGCTTCACGATTGGTTGCGTGGTTTATACCAAAAATTCCAGGGTGAGCCCACCCTATACGTGATTGACGATTGCTCGGCCAAGGCGGCGATGACCAAAAAGAAGGAAATGCTCTCCGAGCTCGCATTTTCTGGCCGCCATGCTAGGCAAAGCGTATGGATATCCACTCAAAAGTACAACGCCGTCCTCAAGGATCTGCGCGAGCAAACGAAATGGGTCGCCCTCTTTCACTGCAAGGACCGAGACTCATTCGATGACTGTCTTCGAGAGAATGACGTTATCCCAACGCGCGAGGAGCGCCTGGAGGTTCGACAGATGCTTTCGGAAACTAAGCACGCCAAGCTTTTGCTAAAGACTGATCAACCAACTACTTACGAAGTTATCAATTAATTTTATAATTAATTAGCAATTACTAACAAATGCTGAACAATGCTGAACAATGCTTAGCAATTGCTGAACAATGCTGAACAATGCTGAACAAATGCTTAACAAATGTTGAACAAATGCTGAACAATGGTTAACAATGTTAACAATTTGGTGCTCCGCTGCGAGCTTTGTTGCGAGCATAATGGTGATCATAAGTATCGGGTGGTGTGCTTTGCAATATGTTAAAGTGATGAGACTTGTTAGAATAGTTAAATTAATTTTAAGAAAAATGAACTGCGACGAGCTTCTCGATCAGCTAATAGAAGAAACCTCAACTCCGACTGCCAACATAGATAATGATCCGACAGAGCAATCGGAATCAACTCCAACGGCAGTTGGTATTGGGTTGAGTGCAACGACTCCGAATGAAAATGAAAAATGCGGCGCGACGAGAGCGGCTAGCTGCGCTGGTTGCTGGAGGACAATCGGAGCATTATCTCGGTAGGCGTCTCTCAGTTTTTCAGGTGGATAAGATGTCAGATGCGGAGATCGATAAAATGTATGCGCGATACGAATCCAAATTGGGAGCGGAGATGACAAAAACTCTCGGATCGGTGGCTATTCATTTGTACGCAACCGCCGTTAGTATACTTCTCCCTATACCAAACACCGCGGGATTGATTGACGATCTAGAGACTGACCCTTTTATAGGTCACACTCTTAGAACAGCCTGCTGCTCAATTTATCACAAGTTTGGAATGTACTTAGCTCCGCTGACAACCGCGTTGACCACGGGTAAACACTGTCAATTTGGACATATATGCCCACGAACTATAAGCCCTAATATTATAAATGATGACACAAGACACACCCGCGAGAGTGACGGAGTTGAACACGATTGCTCCAACTCTGCCACAGTGCCACTGGATGACATACCGCATATAAAAAATCCCAAAAGACAGGCAGCTGGGCGGGCGGCGGCTGCCACCCGAAAAGTTAAACAAGATAAAATACTCGCCGAGCTTCGAGAGGCTAAACTCCAATCGAGATTGGGGTTGCAATCGGGGACGGAGACAGCAAAACATCTGAAGACAGATTTGAGTACAACCCCAATTCACGAATTGGAAGCACACTCAACACCCAATACCAACCGCCATTGGAGTTGGGCGAATCCGATTGAACCCAAATTCGTGAATTGGAGTTGGGTTGTTGGTGGTGGTCTGGCAGTTGTTGGTGCCCTGTGCATGTGGAAATACCCCATATTATTGAAAAAACAACCAGCCAGTGTTCAGAAGAAAGTTACGAAACACCAATCGCGATTGGATGCGCCCCATTTAAACATTGATCGCGACCCCTTTTATATGCAATAATTATAATGGCTGAACAAGACTGTAAAATGTTAGTGAATGCGCTTTATCACGCCGTGGTGATATCGGGTTTCAGTATCGGGTATGCTCGACTATCAAAGATGGCCCTAGGAGGATCCGCTCCCAAATTGGACTTTACTGCGAGAGACGTAGGGCTCGCGACCTTAGATGTAGCGGCCGCAGTTTGGACCCGAGATTATCTAGTTAAAGCTGGAATTCTACCAGTTAATATATGGAAATAAATGGCTTCAATCGCAGTAATAGTAGGTGGTGCGCTTGTAAACGCATTGGCGTTCAGCGGTAGCAACTTTATATTCTCTAAAATGAAAAGCTTGAACGTTGATGAGGAGCGCAAGCGTCACGATTTAGCTGTAGAACAACTCAATAGCGCAAAGGAAGCGTGGTCGAAAAAACGAACCGCCCATCTGGACTGGGTCAACGAGGAGCTTCGCCGCGAAAATCACGCCGCACAAACTTTTCAGAACGTTGAAGAAGCCAACCGCGAGTACGCGCTGGCATATCCGCACAAAAGTGTCGCGCCGCTGGATCGCGAGCCCCAACTTTCAGATTTCTATGTACCGTCAGATCCCCAAAAAGACCGCGAGATCGCGTTCATCGTCGTGGGAATGGGGTGTGGTGGGGCTCGTCGGCTACTATATTCAATCGAGATTTTAAATTAATTATTTTAAATAACTTTTTTTATAAATATATATATATATAGAACAATGTCAGTTGACGAACTTTATTTTGCTATGATTGATGTAGGCTACACTGCCCTTAAACACCGCATGGTTGGTGCAAAGGGTATGATTCGTCTGGCCCGAGATTCTCTCGAGACGTGGCGGGAGGACGAAAAAGTGGCCACCCTTTTAGCAAAGCGGATGTTAGATTCCTCCACCAATCCTGGGGGATTATAGTTTCCCAATTTCCTTCAGAACTTAACCCCCAATCGCGATTGTACTTCCCATAACAAAGGTTTATTATTATCGACGCAGTTACCGGACGATCTGGAGAGGGCATGTTGGAGATTGTCCGATATATTAGAATACATCGCATACTATGAACACGCGCAAACTTAATACCAAATACTAATCGGTACGCCTAACGCGCAAGCTAGCGAACGTGTACTATAGCCCCCGCAGCTACTGGAAGGGACTCGCTGCCATCAAGAACCTCGCGGCGGCGACCAAGGTTTCAGAAAACGCTGTCAAGGAATGGCTCAAGAAGCAGGCCATCTGGCAGATCTATTTACCAGTGCCTCACAATATTCCGCGCCCGAAATTCGACGTGCCGGTGCCGAACCAAGTTCACCAAGCGGATCTCCTGTTTCTCCCTCACGATCGCGTCGGTCGTAAGACGTACAAGTACGCGCTGACAGTCGTTGACGTAGCGAGTCGTTATAAGGGAGCTGAGCCGTTGGCCACTAAAGAGTCTAAGGAGGTGGCCGAGGCTCTCTCCCGAATATATAAGAGGAGTCCTCTCAAATGGCCGAATCTTTTCCAGGTTGATCCCGGCCGCGAGTTCATGGGCGTGGTCTCTCATCTATTGTCTAAGCACGAAGTTTCTGTTAGACGCGGCCGCATCAACATCCACCGGGACCAGGGGATCGTGGAGCGCTTCAATCGAACCCTGGCTGAGAGACTGTTCGGACACCAATACGCCAAAGAACTTGTAGACCCTCATTCGCGATCGACCGAGTGGGTGGCCAGACTGCCCGCCATGGTCTCCGCACTGAACGGAGAGGTGACCAGATTGATAGGTAAGAAGCCCGTAGATGCTATCAAGTTTAAAAGGGTGACGAGTGAGCCCTCTGCCGTCTCGAGCGGGCGACCCGATGGTTTAGAGGAGCAACGGCTTCCATCGGATATTGACGTCCGGTACCTCTATCAACCGGGAGAGCTCGAAGGTCGGGCAGCCGGCCGCGCGACTGATCCCGTGTGGTCTCTCAATGTATATCATCTAGATCGATCTATTACCAAGCCCGATGAGCCCGTGCTCTACTATTTGGATGATGGGCCATCTCGAGGGTTTGTTCGCGAAGAACTTCTCGCGGTGCCTTCTGACACCCACCTACCCCCAGATCATCAGAGTCTTTAGTATTCTCTCTCAGAGTTCTTTTCTTTTTTTTTTACCTATACTATAGGCTCGGTGTGTAACCCGTCTTCCATCACTCTCCTCTTGTCGTAGTATGCCGAGAGTCCTAATTTTTGTTGACAGTACGTCTTCATCACCCCGTTAATCATTCGGAATCCCCTGTTCTCCGCCATATCCCTACCCCCTTCGAGAGTACTCTTATACCTCCCCCAAGTCAGATCGTTAGATCTCTTCGACATCCCCTTGGCCGAGTGCTTAGATTTTCCATCACCGCTCACGTAGTAACACTTGCTATACAGAGCGATGGCTCTATCCCCTTCGAATTCCAGCTTGAACAGTCCCGGAGTTCTGTTGCTCCACACGTCCCACGCCAACCACTCGGTCTTCTCCTTATTAAACTTTCTCTTCATATTCTTTCTCACCACCGCCGCCAGCGTCTTCTCCGACAGCGCGAAGTACATGCTGTCAGTGTCCATCTGTATCAGTTCGAAATCTCCGCGATCCACGTACTTGTCCAAGAAATCGTAGTAGAACTCCAGCATCCGGAGCTTGGCCAACTGGTAGACCGCTATGCCACACTGAAACGGTCTGTTGATAACCACTCGAGTCTTCCTGCTCGATATCTCGTAAGCCTCCCAATCTCCTCCAGGTCTTCGAACCACGCCGACCTCAGTGCCCGATCGACAGTCTTCTCATCCTCGTATATGTGGTGTTCAGGTGTCTCTGCTTGTGCCTCTATCAGCTTGCCACAACACGCGTTGCCAACCAGTTTGAATATATCCGCCAACACCGCCTTGCTCTTGTCGACGTCCCCCGTCCGTCTAGCAGCGGTGACCTCTTTAGCGAACCATTGAAACGATTTGCCGGGCGTGTAGTCTATCACCCTATGCACCGCCTTGACGATCAGACCGTGCTCCAGATACCACTTTAGCAACGGGGAGTATATGATCATCTTCTTGGCGGACATTGCCCCCACGAGCTTTCTCTGTCCTTCGACTCTTTTCCTACCGGTCCCGGCCAGGTAGTCCTTCATGTGCTGCGGAACCTCGTTCTCATCGACTTCTCGATTAACGAACAGCGGTGACATTTCCGAGAACTTGTCTCTCAACGTTTCAGGGACCTCTATATCCAACTCCGCAAATCCGAACCACTTTTCACTCCTGACCTCCCTCACGAAACGGTCTATATACGACTGTCTTTCCGGGTCGTCACACGTCCATATCTGCTCCTCACCACACGGCATGTCCTTCGACAGAGTAGATAGGTATAGAGCATTGGCATCGTACCCCAGCACCGCCTTGCACATCTTCTCCTCCCGACTCCCCACCTGACCCCTGATCGTCGACCTTCCAGCCTCGGCGTATCTGGAGAATACTATGGACGGACCACCGACCAATCCCTGCTTCATCATCTCGTAAGTTTCAGACTTCGGTGACCACAGCTCGGGCGTGTCCGCCTTCCCATCGATCGACCCGCGGAGTAGGTACTGAAGGGAAACACCGGGCAGAGACACAGCATCCAGTATATCCACGCCTCTTCCCTTGTAGAACTCCGTCATTTTAGTCAGAGCCTCTAGGAACGGTCCTACATCCAAGTCGTTGTATTGTTGCAACCATTCCTTGAACGTCTTCATCCCCTTTTCTCGGAATACCTTCTTACACTCTTTCCACTCGGACAACGACAGTAGGAACTCACCCTTCAACTTCGAGTACCACTCGGGATAGTCTGGCAGCCCCGGATGGTCGAGCTTGTCCGCGCTATCGAACCACTCGTATGGAAAGTGAGACTTTACCGTTTTACAGTCGTCGTACGCCTTAACCCACCGGTCGTACGTGGTACCGGGTCCCAGATACTGGATGATGTCGAGAAATCTAAACTCCGGGGTAAACAGAAACATCGTCGTGCTGGCTCTCTTTCCGACCATCACCTTATTCACGGTGGCCGCCAACTTCTCTACAAAGTACTGCTTGATAAGGTTCAGGTCGTACCTGCTACAGTTGAACCCCACCACCGGGACTTGGTCAATCCAAGAAATAATCTTTGCTTGCTGAGACTTCGATAACATATCTATGTCGGCCGGCAGATACTTCTTCCTAACCCCCTCCCTGATTGCCTTGCCTCTCATCTGCAGCTCGGTCACGAACTTCTCGACTAGCGTGTCGGGATCTCGTTCGCATAGGTGTGTGATCCCTTCATGCATCGTATCCCCCAACGACACCGATATAGGAACGTGCTCGACCTCGAAGGTCAGGTCTTTGGTGGGTCGCGTGGTTTTTGACTTGTCGAGATATGCCTCGAAGTCGTAGACTATCTGGTGAGGGTACAGAGTCGTCTCCTCCTCGCGTGGCGATTGTGGATAGTAGGTATTCACCTCATTCAACCACTCGCACTCCCACATCACCACCAGCTCGTAACCCGCCTTCCTTATCTTGGCGTCTTGAATTTTCGTCCTCTTGTACAGCGATCTCGCGTTACCTCTCATGCAATGCCTCGGACGCCAGTAGCATCCGTGAAACTGAAACACGGTCTCGGTCTCGTGACAGTAACCGTCGACCGGATCACCGGCCACCCACCTCTCACCACCGTGACCGCAGTTGGCGTGATGTATGTGCTTTCCCACCCTCTCCTCTTCTCTGCTCAACCATTGAATCGACCTCACACTCGCTGACCCCTTAGGATAGAACGCCTTCTCGTAGGCCGACTGCTTGGTATCTCTTACCCTCTTACCTGGACATGTCACCATGGTCACCCGGTTCTTCCCACCATGCGAGTGGTCGCGTGCCTGTGCATGTTACACGACTTTGTGAACCGTTGTTGACATCCGGTGCACCCGTACTCGTTCGTCATCTTGCGGAGATTCGTTATGAGGAACGAGTGACCTCCAAACATTCCTATCGTCATTGTCTTCCCCCCAACCACGTCGTAATTTTCCGGAACCTTCATGAGGTACCACACTCCATCGGCGATGGGCTCGTACACGCGAATACCCAGCTTGAAGCGCTCTTCGACCTTCTTAATATCGTCCAGGGGAATTCCCTGGCTACCCGGTCCGTTATCATGCCCGAGATATTCGCGAGCCAGAGCTCGTGCCTTCTCACAACAGCGGTCTGGTCTCTCTCCACGTTGGATGGCTATGCACCTAAACATAGTTTTCCCGCTCCCATGAGAAGTTGTTGAGCGTCGATGATCATCTTCACCTCGACCGATATCCAACGAACGAAGGTCCATTTTGTGTTTGGTCTATCGACTTTGTCGATGTCCATTCGACCTTTCTCTCTATCGGATATCCAACTCTCGGCTTTGGCGATCTCGTTTATCCACGGACTGCCCTTTGATTGTTTGTGATAGATCATAGTAGCGTCGGTCTCTATGTTCCTAATACGATACGAGCACGAATACCTCAGGTAACATGCCGTGGTCATCTCTGGGCGAATTTTATTCATTATACGATTAGCGATCTCCCCGTCTACCCCCCTCTCGAAAGTCCATACTATCTTCCTCCTACCCCTATCAACAGTTTCCCTAACTTCGGCTTCTTCGGCGAGAATCCTGGGACCCTCCTCCACCAAAGCTTTGGCGATATCTCTCCTCTTCTTGGGAGGTCCCCCCACCAACCCTTGATAAATCTTATTGTAGTACGCCTTGTATAGGGGTTTTCTACGTGCGCTGGGGTCTTCTTTTACACGCTGCGCGTAAGCGGTGGCGCGCAGACTGGCCGTCGTCTCGTTCTCCAATTTCTCGGAGCGTTTTTCGGGGTCGGCGGGCAGTCGTCCGGTCGAAACCGCACGCCGCAGCCTCTCCTCGTAGACGACGGCTCGCGCGTCACTTATCCTATCTGCTATATCTTTCTTGAGTCTCAAACCTCTTAGGGAAATTCCCCAACTCTTAGCTTGCTCTCTCATTTGCTTTATGGTAGGCATTATACTGAGTATAACCAATAGATTTTTTATCTTCAATAGGGTGTAAGTTTTATATTTATTCGTAATAAATATATGACAGATTGTTGTATATATATATACTGAGTATATGGATAACTTGTCTTTAATAGGGTGTCAGTATATATTTGTGACAGATTGCTGTAAAATACTGAGTATAACTTATGGATTTCTTATCTTCAATAGGGTGTCAGTTGTTATTTTATTCGTAATAAAAGTATGACAGATTGTTGTATATATATACTGAGTATAACATAGGGATTCTTATCTCTAATAGGGTGTATCTTCTCATGTCATAAATATATGGTCTCGCGGTAGTAGTATATAAGAGTCACAAATGATACCACCATCATGCTGTGGAAGGTGCCGCGCGTAGCTGGCACCTTCCATAGGTGATGGTGGTATCATTGTGACTCTTATATACTACTCTATCTCGTAGTAAACATAATACAATGAATGTATACACTCTATAATGCAGTAATATTGAATACTTTGTGATCTGCTATGAGGATTTGTATTGTAGATAGTTGTAATACCTGTATACTAGTACACAAACACGCCCATCAGGGAAAGTGGTATGATTTCATGCCATATATGGACTGTGTAGCAAAATGTCAGGACATATTGGGCTGTTATTGTGACTAACTTTTACACTATAAGGGTCTCAGCTCTCACGGATACAAAAAAAAGACACATGAAATAGTAAAACACATCCGTAGAGCTGACATTTTCTAAGCTATGGGATATTATATAATACACGACAGTCTGTAACAGTTGCCTGTGGGACCCAATGTACATGGCACAAAGGAGGTGGGGGTTATAAGTACCGGTCCGTTCGTGTCGTTGTCTAGTGCATACAAAAAACAGATAGAGCACATGTGCTTCCGATGTAAACCGCTCGTGCGTAACGAAATCCGGGAAAGCTGGTTCCGTGGTGTGTTATATCATTAGGTCAGAACCGGGAACCAGGCGATAAAGTACGTAACGGTTAAAAGCGCAAAGTAGCATCACAACACCAACCACAGCTGTCTGGTTATTTTGACATTCATCAGCGTGGATAGCGTGTTTATTCCTATGTAAGATATCGACATATATTTCTATACAACAACATACCTTGTGTATTCACTGAAATAGTTTATTTCATACATTAATAGCCAAAAATAAGTAATACAAATTGAAACAATTGCGCCTTCAAAGTTTATTTATAAAGGGAAGTAACTGTCATCAGTTGAATGTGTGTAATGATATACATTCTCACCATTAAATTAAGTTAACATACACCAAAACATGTATTTCTTTTATTTATCATATAGGCCGACACATAAAATAACACTGGATATTGTTACACATAGTTATAAGTCATTGGATCTATGTTAATGTATTGATGTGTGAAATTGGTTGGTTATTGGAAAGGGATACACTGTAATACGTACTAGCTATTGGATATTTAAAGGGACTGCGTCTCATATTATGTGTCAGGTACTTTTTGTGTTGCTTTCCATGATGCAAATTTTCTATTTATATTATCACAATACACACTATTGTATTTGATCAAAATCAGAGGACTTTGCATTTCATTTTATTAGATAACTGACATGAACTGTTTCATGTTAAGTTTGAGACTTCCATTATGCAGAAAAGGGGGTCATTTTGTAAAAATTAAAAAATATCCTCAAATGATGCAGATCTTGAATGAGACGGCTCATCTTGATCAGGATAAATACACTGTTCGCAGGACCATAACCAGAGGTAAAAACCAGATGATGTTAACGAAGTCCCGATATGGGGGTCAGGGAGCATTCTGCCCGCCACCTCCCCGGGGATTTGTTTAATTCTTAGCAACAAACAAAAATAGGCAAAATAAGAGACGAGGCGACTTACTCGTCTGCCTCATCCTGGTTACGGTACTGAGAGATATCTAGTGCTGAAAGGGGTAAACACAGATTTGAGTCGAGAACTTGACTATCAACTTCACTGAGCAAAGGAAGACAATATTTAATTCCTGTATAAATGTTTAATTCCTCGCTATGGGGTGGGTGAGAGTGGGGTGTAAACAGTAAATTAGATTAAAAACAAAATCTGTCGATGTAGGAATTTGACAGTCAAATAATTGTTTGTCATGTAATATTAGATGTCCATCGGCTGTAGCCTGTACGTACATGCAAACTCTGCTTTCAACAGCCCCGTACCCTGGAATTAGACACATATATATTTCTGAGAGACATGGATTAAATAGCTTTAATTTATCTAATTAGGACACATTGCTATTGCTATGTTCATACACGTATGTGTGTGCGTCTCCAGGCATACACCATGTACAAAACGTATATACATGTGTGGCAATCTGGCGACACCACAAGCACATTATAGATCATTTGTCTAAGTATGTATACATTCCTTTTTTACTGACAATTATATTTCTGAGGTGGAACACTGTCACTAATACCTACGGTCGTTCAGTCGGTCGGTCGGTCGGTCTCTTTACAAAACTTAACATCAGAGAAATATGTTATAACTTTTATTTCCTTCATTGAAAATTCTTAATATTTCACTCGTGCATTCCTCTAAGGTTGTACTATCATGCTGTGACAAATATACGACCGTCCAATCCCCGCTGATCCCAAGGTCAAGGTCACATACTAAGTCTCTTTACAAAACTTAACATCAGAAAAAGATGTTATAACTTCTATTTCTTTCATCAACAATTCTTAATATTTCATGCATGCTAAGGCTCTACTATCATGCTGTGACAAATTCCCGCTGATCTCGATGTCAGGGTCACATAGTTAGTCTGTTTATAAAACTTAACATCAGAGAAATCGGATATAACTTCTATTTCCTTGCTCGGATCTGCTTCACATTTCACACACGCATTGCTCCAATGGACCTCTACCACCCTGTGACAAATTCACGTTCATGACGATCCCGCTAAGCCCAGAGTTAATGTCACAAGCCCACACAATTGGAATTTTTTACATATTTTCGGGGTACCTGGGCCCACGCGGGGGTATTCCGTAAGCCTCGCTTACTGACCAATCTAGTTTACAATGGCCAGGTGTCAGCTATAATGATACTTTTCTAAAAATTTATATTTTTTGTTTCCTTTATGGAATGTTTTGGTATTTCACATATGCACAGAGCTCCAGATACGTTTTGTATCTAAAGAGTATTAAATCCCAAGATTTCAAATTCAATGCGTATTTTATTTGTACAAATGTGTTATTGATTTTCTTTCTTATTAAATAGGGAACAAATTATAATTTTTTTTTTTTTTTTAATTCACTTTTTTAAAGTAAATTTTCAACTTTATTACAGTAGTTTCACTACGAAAATCAATGCATATTTTCACATTGCTGTGAATATTTTGTAAATGCACTTTTGATAATCAATGCATATACTGCTAAAATAAGGTGCGTAAAATACGCCAATACGCACCTTATCTGAAGCTACATGTATTTATGCATTCATCTGATTGTCCTCTATCATGCTGTGAGAAATCCATGATCTTCCATACACCGCTAATTTCAAGATGAAGGTCACATACTTAGTGTGTTCACAAAACTTAACATTGGGGTAAATTGCTTATAAATTCTGCTGCCTTCTAGGGAACGTCTTGATATTTAACACATGCATTGCTCTGATGGTCCTCTAAAATGCTGTGACTTTCGACCCCCACTTACCCCAAGGTCAAGGCTTAGCATGTGCACACAACTTTTTGGAGGCAAATTTCCTTTAAGTTTTGTTTCCATTCATGTTAAGTACATGGTGAACCTCAATCAGTATGTGACTAACCCAATAGTTTTGTCTGTAACGCAGAAACTTTGGGTTACCCACCCATCTCTCCAACAGACATACAACATAGTTTGTCAGGGATTACGGGTATTCCAAGCTATTGCTAGTTGACTGATGCCGTTGTAACATCAACCCCACTTATGACCATTGGCACGTGAGCGTCATTAACTTGTGACGCCTCTTATTATCACAGGAGGGATTTCATTGACCCATGTTTTCTGCATCCCTGATGCATTTTATTGGCCGAGGACCCACACTGACAATTGGCACTGCATCCCGTGGACCCTCAAAACTTGGCGGCGCAAATGAATCATTTTCAAAAGTTTACAGCATTTTTACACTTTTTGGGAGAACCTGTGTGACTGTTCTTTATAGAAAACAGTTCAGATAATTCAGGACTATCAATATCATTTTGGTCACGCCTGTTTTAGCAGAAGCGGAACAAAGGCATAGCTTTTCCGTCGGCGGCGGCGGCGTCAACATTTCACGTTATGTTTTTGTGTTTAGCTCAGTTTCCAGAAAACTATAAGTCCTACGACCTCCGTACTTGGTATACATCAACACTGTGGTGTAACCATCTCACACAGAGGGAGCCCATGTGACCTTTGCCTAGTTGTCATGGTTCATTGACCTACTTTTCACATGCATTCAACTTTAAGCTTTTGCGCTTAGCTCTGTTTCTAAAACTTAACGCTCAGGTTAATTCATTGTAACTTCTGTTTCCCTCAATGGAATGCTTTAATATGCCATACATGCATTTGTAACAACATCCCGCATCATTCTACAGAAAGCCCATGGTGCCCGCTAACCCCAAAAGTCAAGGTCACTGACTTAGAAATTTCTGGTTTGGAAAACTTAACATTCGGTTTATTTTATTACAACTTCTGTTTCCCTTGATGGAATGCTTCGGTATACATCAACACTGTGGTGTAACCATCTGACACAGAGGGAGCCCATGTGACTGTGACTGTGACCTAGTTTGCATGGTTTATTGACCTACATTTCACATGCATTTTTATTCGCCCGTTTGAAAAAATGGGACATATTATGTATTCATCTTGTACGGGCGGGCGGGCGGGCGGCCGGGCGCGCGGGTATAGCTTGTACACGCAATAACTAGAGTCTACTTGATGAATTGTAACCAAATTTGGTATACATGTTTATCACGGCAAGCCGAAGAAGCCTACTGATTTTCAAAACTTTCCAATGGCTGTCTCTCCTTGGCGGCCATCTTTATTTTTCGCACTCTGTATCCTTGTCCACGTTCTACTTCACCGCTCGTAACCAAATTCGGTATGTACATGTTTATCACGGCAAGATGAAGAAGCCTATTGATTTTGGCAAAATTTCCGATGCTTATCTCCCCTTGGCGGCCATTTTTAATTTTCGCACTCTGCATCCTTGTCCACTGAATAACTCAAGTTCTACTTCACCGATCGAAACCAAATTAAGTGTACATGCTTATCATGGCAAGACAAAGAAGCCTATTAATTTTGAAAAATGTCCGATACTTATCTCCCCTTGGCAGCCATTTTTAATTTTCGCACTCTGTATCCTTGTCCACGCAATAAGTCGAGTACTACTTGACAGATTGTAACCAAATTTGGTTTACATGTTTATCACGTCAAAATGAGTTATCTCCTCTTGTTGACTGGCCTTGCCTCGACAGGCGTATATTGTGACCTTCGGCACTCTTGATTGTTTTTGCATTCAGCTCAGTTTCCGGAAAAAATATAAGTCCTACGACCTCCAACCTTGGTATACATCAACATTGTGGTGTAACAATCTCACACAGAGGGAGCCCATGTGACCTTGGCCTAGTTTTCATGGTTCATTGACCAACTTTTCACATGCATTCAACGTTAAGTTTTTGTGTTTGGCTATGTTTCTAAAACTTAACGCTCACGTTAATTCGTTGTAACTTCTGTTTCACTCAATGGAATGCTTTAATATTCCATACATGCATTTGAAACAACATCCAACATCATTCTACAAAAAGCCCATGGTGCACGCTAACCCCAACGGTCAAGGTCAAGCGCTTAGAAAATTCAGGGTTTGGAAAAATTAACGTTCCGTTTAATTTATTACAACTTCTGTTTCCCTTGATGGAATGTTTTAATATTTCATACATGCATTTGTAAGAACATTCCGCATCATCTGCAGTACGTTCAGGTGTCCCACATTTAACAAAACCTAGGGAAATCCCTGTTATCCCCTCACTGATAGGCAAGCGGGGAGAGGCAAAAGGGATATAGCGTTAGTCCATGTAATTGCGTACGTTAGATGCTAATTATTAATGATAGTTTGTACACTAAGTGACAACGTTACATGATACCCTGGCGTTCCTGGTGGGTTAATTTAGCAGACAGCAGGGGAGAGCATGCATATATTTATAGATATGTAAACATTGTCAATTGAATCTATTGGCTAGTTAATACGTCAATGACTTTGGGAAGGGCACGCCAATGTTACCTTCTCCCAGCATCGGTGTTGCGAAATACATTACGGTGTACAGTTCGTCACCGTGGATGTGAAGCTTAATTAATCCATATATAAATCTCGGATTTAATACTGATTCCATTCTATTCCGTTACATGGATGTTATATAATTGGCGAACGATACATACTCAGTGTTTCAATTGATATTATTTCTCGGATTTACAACGGACGATGTCTTTGGATCGAGCGTGAATCGTGGAGGATCATTCAGATCGTTCGTCTACGCTAATTAAGATTGTCTAGGAACTCGTGAATTTTAGTCCAACTAATAACTAACATGGATATGCGGCCGGCATCAAGCCGACGTAAGCGCAAGTCTACGTAAGTGGAATCTGAATCAAATACGGGTGCACGTAATTCGTCGTATACTATGTCTCAGCCTCAGAATTGGAGTGTCCAGAAGTTAATAGATGTCTTGCATCAAATGGGAATAAACCCGGGATTGCGCGTCAAGAAGGCTCAGTTAATTCACCACTATCTCGGCAAACGTCGGGGAGGTTTCGTCTGCAAATCAGGTCACCTCTAGCGGTGCGGTTATCATAACAAATGACGTATTTGCGCAGCAGCCCACGCAGACGGGGTCTACGAATCTAGGTCGCGAGCCGATTCCGTCGGCGCAAGCGCAATTTCTGCATCCGGAAGCTGGTGAAACCGAAAGTAGGGGGGACTCAAATACAGTGGATATACCTAGCTAGGTTCTGGATAATAAGCCTTCGTTGGCCAGTTACTAGAGCTATAAGCATACAAGAACAATTATTCAAAACTTTTTAAAACAATAAACTTTTCGTAAAAGTGCTGTGAAACCAGATTTATCTAAAAGTCCTGCTTGTTTCCATCATCCATGTCGTCCATTTTGTTAACGTATCATCCAGGCGCTTGTAGAAAATAGACTGTGACCTTAGACTTTTGGATTTTTGTTGCTGGGTTATTCTCATCCTGTAGTGTGGCGCGCCATCGGATCAGAGTAAAAAAACTAAATTATCAGAGGAGTGTACAGTAAACAATTTTCCACCATTTCCTTTGCCAGTCATAAATGACAATAATATTATCACAAGGCTAATAATCATAATGCTTTCAGATCACGTTTGATTTTCAGTTGTGATACATGCTAGTTTACCATATTCAATATGGTGCACACTACAGGCAGGATTTATACCAACAACAAGATAACTTGATAACAATATGCAAACTGTAGAATATTATTATGAGCATTTTTATAATCAACAGAACAATAAATTATATTAAAAACACAGAGTTTATATCTACATCTGTGTAATCAAATATAATTCTGTGTTAGTTTTTTTTTTTTTATTGTTTTTCATATAAGACCCCCCAGTATAATGAGAAGCTCTATTATAGTAATTTGACAGCTACCAGTCTGTGTTTACATGACCTTGACTGCTCAAAATGGCTAAAGAATCCAGTGACGCAGACTGACAGAACCATGCTTTGTAAATCTTTTTCAATAATTATGTTTATGAGTGGACAAAAGTGGGAATAGCATTTTGAAGGTATTCTAACAATTTTGATTAAAACCTTACATGACCAAGGGCGATGTGGAATATTTTTCTCCATTTGACAGGTAGGTGTCTTCTGAAAAAAATGTCCGGGAAACTGACCGTGAATGTTTTCGTAATTAGTGACAAATGCGGTTTACGAAAATTCCCGACGCGGGGGTAATCCCGACAAATGGTTACACTACTGTACTGAAATTGTGTCTCTGCGAGCGAGCGTGTCATTGCTTCAGCGCACAGTCTCTACACTTACCAGCAACCTGGATAACCTGGTACAATGGAATGTGCCGAGTACGTTCATTCCTGTTCAAAACAGAAATCCAATAGAAAATATTCCTGACGAATTGCCAAGCGTCTCTGCCTTTGGCCGATTTGTGGGTCCCTCGAATTCAGCGGCGGATTTATTTACAAATCTGCACAACAACAACAACAACAACAACACGAGTGTCAACAACATAATTGAAAATGCACGTTCTGCATATGGTTTTTCGGCTGAAGCGCTACCGCTCGTGGAGACTGTTCACCCGACTACGAAAAAGCATATTCAGGAAAGTACAGTGGATATACCTAGGTTCTGGATAATAAATAAGCCTTCGTTGGCCAGTGACTAGATCGAGCTATATAAAAACAATTATTCAAAACTTTTTAAAACAATAAACTTATCGTAAAAGTGATGTGAAACCAGATTTATCTAAAAATGGCGTTTGTTTCCATGTCGTCCATTTTGTTAACGTATCATCCAGGCGCTTATAGAAAATAGACTGTGACCTTAGAGTCTGGATTTTTGTTGTCGGATTATACTCATCCTTTGTTGCGGCGCACCATCGGATCTGTGTAAAAAATGGTTATCTAAATTATCAGAGGAGTGTACAGTAAACAATTTTCCACCATTTCCTTTGCCAGTCATAAATGACAATAATATTATCAAAAGACTAATAATCATAATGCAAGATGCTTTCAGATCACGTTTAATTTTCATTTGTGGTACATGCTATTTTACCATATTCATTATGGTGCACACTACAGGCAGGATTTATACCAACAACAAGATAATAACAATCTACAAACTGTAGACTAGCTATTATTCTGAGCATTTTTATAATCAACAGAACAATAAATTCTATTAAAAACACAGAGTTTATATCTACATCTGTGTAATCAAATATAATTCTGTGTTAGTTTTTTGTATTGCTTTTCATATAAGACCCCCCAGTATAATGAGAAGCTCTATTCTGGTAATTTGACAGCTACCAGTCTGTTTACATGACATTGACTTCTCAAAATGGCTAAAGAATCCAGTGACGCAGACTGACAGAAGCATGCTTTGTAAATCTTTTTGAATAATGATGTTTATGAGTGGACAAAAGTGGGAATAGTTGAAACACAACATTTTGAAGGTATTCTAACAAATTTGATTAAAACCTTACATGACCAAGGGCGATGTGGAACAAGTTACTTCATTTGACAGATAAGTGTCTTCTGCAAAAAATATCAGGGAAAAATATCGTGTAATTTTCTGTTAATAGTGACAAATGCGGTTTACGAAAATTCCCGACGCGGGGGTAATCCCGACAAATGGTTACGCTACTGTAGGGATATTAATTTGGCGTCTCTGTTGATCCCGTACTTCAATAATAACATGCATTTGTAACAACATCCCGCATCATTCTACAGAAAGCCCATGGTGCCCGCAAACCCCAAAGGTCAAGGTCGCTGACTTACACATTTACGTGTTTGGAAAAGTTAACGCTCAATTTTAATGCTCAGTTTATGCTTTAATATGCCATACATGTACATGCATTTGTAACAACATCTGCATCATTCTACAGAAAGCCCATGGTGCCCGCTAACCCCAAAGGTCAAGCTAGGTCACTGAATTAGAAATTTCCGTGTCTGGAAAAGTTAACGCTCAGTTTATGCTTTGATATTCCATATATGCATTTGTAACAACATCCCGCATCATTCTACAGAAAGCCCATGGTGCCCGCTAACCCCAAAGGTCAAGGTCACTGACTTAGAAATTAACGCTCAGTTTATGCTTTAATATTCCATACATGCATTTGTAACAACATCCGGTGATGATCCCGCATCATTCTACAGAAAGCCCATCATTCTACAGAAAGCCCATGGTGCCCGTTAACCTCAAAGGTCAAGGTCACTGACTTAGAAATTTCCGTGTTTGGAAAAATTAACGCTCAGTTTATGCTTTAATATTCCATACATGCATTTGTAACAACATCCCGCATCATTCTACAGAAAGCCCATGGTGCCCGCTAACCCCAAAGGTCAAGGTCGCTGACTTAGAAATTTCCGTGTTTGGAAAAGTTACCGCTCAGTTTTAACGCTCAGTTTATGCTTTAATATGCCATACATGCATTTGTAACAACATCCCGCATCATTCTACAAAAACCCATGGTGCCCGCTAACCCCAAAGGTGAAGGTCACTGACTTAGAAATTTACGTGTTTGGAAAAATTAACGCTCAGTTTATGCTTTAATATTCCATACATGCATTTGTAACAACATCCCGCATCATTCTACAGAAAGCTCATGGTGCCCGCTAACCCCAAAGGTCAAGGTCACTGACTTAGAAATATACATGTTTGGAAAAGTCAACGCTCAGTTTATGCTTTAATATTCCATACATGCATTTGTAACAACATCCTGCATCATTCTACAGAAAGCCCATGGTGCTCACTAACCCCAAGGTTATGTACTATCAAACTGCGCCAGGCAGGACATCTTGCTCCGCGGAGCTCTTGCTTTTCTTTATTAACATAAAAATCAGTGTTTATAGCAGTTTTTAGCTCACCTGAGCAAAGCTCATGTGAGCTGTTGTTACCACAATGTGTCCGTCGTCGTCCGTGAACATTTTCAAACGTCTTCTCCTCGGTAACCATTGGGCCTATAGTCACCAAACTTCATGGTCATGGTCCTTAGGTAGGGGGATTACAAAATTGTTAAAATGACGTCATTATGTAATCCAAGATGGCCACGTCTAAAAATAGCACAAATTCTTCAAAAATCTTCTTCTCAAGAACCGCCAACCGGATTTCGACAAAACTTGGTAGGAATGATCGATGTACAATGCTCTTTCAAAGTTGTTAAAATGGTGACCCCGGGGTCAAAAATGGGCGTGGCCCGTGGGGTCAAATTTTATTTTTTACTGAATATGGTCATGTCATATATCAAATTTTATTTTTTACCGAATATGGTCATGTCATATATCATATTTTTTGTCGAAATCGGATTGTTATGTCATCCAAGATGGCCGCCGAAAGGTCAAAAGGTCGTTCTTTTATTAGAGATTTCAAAATTCTTCTTCACATGAACCACTTGGCCCATGGTAGCCAAACTTAAAAGTTATGGTCCATGGGTGAAGCCTTTTCAGATTTGTTAAAATGGAGGTCATCGCTAATCCAAGATGGCCGCCATCTAAAAATAGCATAAATTCTTAAAAAATCTTCTTCTCATGAACTGCTGGCCGGATTTCGACGAAACTTGGTAGGAATGATCGATGTGCGTTGTTCTTTCAAAGTTGTGAAAATGGTGACCCCGGGGTCAAAAATGGGCGTGGCCCGTGGGGTCAAATTGGGGTCAAATTGGGTCAAATTTTATTTTTGACCGAATATGCTCATGTCATATATCAAATTGAAGGTATCAATGAGGCGATTGTTCTGGTGCAATATTTGTCGGAATCGGATGATTATGTCATCCATGATGGCCACCAAAAGGTCCATTTATTCAAGATTTTGAACGTCTTTTTCTCAGGAACCACATGGCCGATGCTGGCCAAACTTCATAGGAAGTTCAGAACCTTGGGTGAAGCATTTTCAGATTTGGTAAAATGAGTCATCGCTTAATCCAAGATGACCGCCATCTAAAAATAGCACAATTTTTTTAAACCACATGAACTCAATGTCACATTCTCCTCTGGTGTTCATGGAGTCAGGTGAGCGAATTAAGGCCATCATGGCCCTCTTGTTTAAATTAGGGCCAAAGTGTCGAAGTCTTTTAGGGCCGAGGTGTCGCTTTACAGAGCTGACTTTACCACAATTTATGCAGGCATTTTCTATCTATAAAAACATCATGTGTCAGGCACACCCCAGTAGAAGGCCGGAGCTAGATTTGTACGAACGGGATATTATCAACATGGCAACTCGTTATTCTGGGGAAGCGGTTTTACGAGTATCACAAGATGTTCTCTGCCCAAGCAGCGGCCCATCTCAGATTCAATGGAATTCTTACTGTATCTTACAGTGTATCCAACGTCGGTAGTAAGCCTTTGACTTCTTAGACGTATCTTTTATTAATTTTCTTAATCACTGGTATGTCTTCCTGGCCGAATATGGTCATGTTATATATCAAATTGAAGGTAACAATGAGGCGATCACTCCGGTACATTTTTTGTCGAAATCGGATGGTCATGTCATCCAAGATGGCAGCCGAAAGGTCAAAAGGTCGTTCTTTTATTAGAGATTTTAAAATTCTTCTTCACATGAACCGCTTGGCCCATGGTAGCCAAACTTAAAGTTATGGTCCATGGGTGAAGCCTTTTCAGATTTGTTAAAATGGAGGTCATCGCTAATCCAAGATGGCCGGCATCTAAAAATAGCATAAATTCTTAAAATGAGTCATCGCTTAATCCAAGATGACCGCCATCTAAAAATAGCACAATTTGTTTAAAACACATGAACTCAATGTCACATTCTCCTCTGGTGTTCATGGAGTCAGGTGAGCGAATTAGGGTCATCATGGCCCTCTTGTTTATCTTGGTCGCTATCGTTCATTGAATATGGGTGATGTTCATCTTGTCTGCCTATGTGCATTACTTTGCCTTTGGAAGCGTTAAAACGTAGTTGCCATTTTTCTGACCAATCACTAACTAATTTTGTTATCGGTATCTTTTGAGACAGTGTATATTTTTGTATCGTCCGCAAACAATTTAATGACGTTTTTTACTACATCCAGGAGATCGTTGATGTATATTAGGAATAGTACTGGTCCTAGTACACTGCCTTGTGGAATACCACTTCCCACTGTTGACCATTCCGACATTTCACCCTTAATCACTACTCTTTGCATCCTATTCTTTAGAAACATTTCTATCCACTTTACAGTTGTTCCCTAAATTTTGTATCCTTTTAATTTGGTTATTAGTCTACGATGTGGAACTGTATCAAAAGCGTTTTTAAAGTCCAAAAAGATTACATCTATACTTTCTGATTGATCAAGCGTTTCCGTCCAAATTTCAAGAACTTCGATTAGTTGGGTGACACAGGAATAGCCCTTTCGAAATCCGTGTTGATGTTTGGTGAAGAGGTTATTTGACTCCATATGTTCTACTATTTGGTCTCTTATAATTCTCTCCATAGTTTTGCAAATTACTGATGTTAAGCTTATCGGCCTGTAATTTTCTGCTTTTTTCTTGCTACCTTTTTTGTGGATGGCCGAGATGTTTGCTTTTCTCAGTCATTCGGCACTGCTCCTTCAGATAATGATTTTTTAAACAGTTCTGTCAGAGGTTCTGTTATATTGTGTTATAATTCCAGCACAAAAATATTTACACAATTCCCTAACATTTGATTGGCCCGTAGCAAGTCTCTGTCCAAAATTTATATCCCAGTAACTCCCACGCCAAACTACTTTCCATAACCGTGAGGCGCAGTTAAAATAATTCTTAAGAAAACGGAAAATAAACACATTTTCTTGATTAATTTATTTCAAATGCTGGAATTATAAGGAATGAATGGCCTTTTTGTGGAATTTATCGGGTATATAAACTTGGAAAAGTCGCGGGAATACTGGACGAGGTCTTCCGGCCTTCGTCCGGTATTCCCGCGACTTTTCCAAGTTTATACCCCGATAAATTCCACAAAAAGGCCATGTATTCCTATAATATTGTGTGCCGTTTCTTTCAGTATCTTTGGATGTAAGCTGTCAGGTCCTTGTGATTTTCCTGTTCTAACAAACATTTTTATCAGTTGATTCCAATGTCTCCCTTACTTTCATTTGTTAGCAGACTCTGCACGGTAAAAAAAATCTCATTATTTTGTTTATTTCTCCATGAAGGTATATGTACCACTCATTTGAACCGTCTCGATGATACAGTTCAAACGAGTGGTAACAACATATACTTTCGAGACGAAATAAAGAAACTAGGATTTTTTTTTGTCATAAAAGATTGATTGGTCTGTAAGAAATAACACTCTGTATTGTTCAATATTTTCTAATTACAAAGCCAATGCTTGTGCAGGGTGTGGAAGCACGCTGCATATGTCTGACTTTTGTCCTTCGCTAGTGATACGCACAAATGATTATGTAACTAATCAGGTGGTCGCTACACCAGCGAATCCGAATGTTGGCAGTATGGCATATCGCGGGAACACAAACAGGGACATCTTTGGTCGAATGCGGGTGATACATAATGGGAATGAAATTTGTAACAATTTCAATACCCAACGTGGATGTCGGGTTTCTCATTGCAAGTTCATTCATGTGTGCGTATGTAAAGGCAAAGATCACTCTAAATGTAATTGTGAAAACTCAAAAAACTGGAAAGGCCAGGGACAGAGAATTCCAACATTGAGATAATGTCTCGAGTAAGCCCTATTCATGTTCATGAATTGGCTGATGAGTTGAAACGGCATCTGGACAATAACTTTAGTAATTACCTACTTCATGGCTTTTTGCACGGTTTCGAAACCGGAATTTCACAGTTACCTAAGTTACCTTTTGAGTGTAGAAACTTGTTGTCGGCAATCAAGCAGCCTAACATAACTTCACAGTTGGTTCAGTCTGAACTTGAAAAAGGATATGTGATCGACCCGTTTGATTCCATACCATTTTCACAATATCGCATAAGTCCAATCGGTGTAGCTGAGGGAAAGAACTCTGGGAAAAAGAGATTGATTGTGGATTTCTCGGCACCCCATGATAATATTTTACATCCAAGTCTTAACGACCTTATAGATAAAGAGGAATACTCTTTGACATATGTTACAATTGACTATGCCATATATATTACAAGAAAGCAAGGTATTGGGAGTAGATTTTGTAAAGTGGACATTAGGGATGCTTTTAAACAGATTCCTGTCCTGAAGGAGTTGTGGCCCTTTCAGGGCATTAAATGGGATGATATGTATTATTTCTATACCAGATTAGTTTTTGGCAGTCGATCTAGCCCCAAAATTTTTGACTGCCTGTCACAGGCTATTTGCTGGATTTTGAAAAACAATTCAGTAAATTACATCAGTCAATAAATTACATCATTACATTAAAATATCTGCTGAATGCAGATCTGACATGAGTATGTGGTCGAAATTTCTGCAAGATTGGAACGGTGTTTCAATGTTTATGAAAGTTGAACTTACACTGGCCGACGACATGCAGTTTTATACAGACGCCACATCAAGAGCATATGGTGGTTACTACTGTGGAAAGTGGTTTCAAGGGTGTTTCCCAGATTCATTCATTTCATCTGACTTACCTTCTGTAAGCGAGGATTTGCTAATTTATTTTGTGACTTTTTGCCACAAGTCCTTGCAACTTCGGCTGGCTACCATTAAACTATATTTAGCTGGCATTCGTTTTCATTACCTACAAGTGGGTATGGGTAATCCTATTTCTGGTACGGATAGACTTCACTGTATTCTGTGTTGTATAAAGCGAAGCCAAGGGGATACTGCACATACCAGAATGCCCATCACCTTCAACGTCCTCAGTCAGATATGTGATTTGTTGCATTCAGGAGTTTTTGCTCCAACGTTGGATTTGACGCTACAATGTATGTGCTCACTGGCGTATTTTTTCGGCTTCCTTCGATCTGGGGAGTTCACAGTTAAATCATTGAGCAATGACTCAGATTCTTGTTTGAAGTGCAAGGATGTGTCGTTCGCCTCGGATCATTCTATGTTTTGTCTTACCCTACCCTCTTCAAAAACTGATCCATTCAGGGTGGGTGTGGATATACCTATTTGCAGGAATAATTCAAGGGTGTCATGTCCAGTATCATTGATGGAGAGATATTTGAGTCTACGTAGATATGGCTTGGATTCATCCCAGCTCGATTCACCACTGTTCGTCGATGAGGAGGGCAGACCCTTTACTAGAACAAAGTTTTTGTGTTATGTGAAACAAGTGCTATGCAGACTCGGTTATGACGAGAACGTGTATAGTGGTCATTCATTTAGAATTGGTGCTGCTAGCAGTGCAGCAGCAGCTAGGGTGGAAGATCATATGATATTAACTTTTGGCCGATGGTCTTCATCATGCTACACCAGATATATCAGGGTGGAATGTAGCGCGATACAAGCCGCTCAAGCACAAATGTGCCAATAACTCCAGTATAAGGTATGCAGTACTGGGTAATTGTTGGTAAGGGGGGTGTTAGAGGCAGGATAATGTTATACATAATTCATCCTCTTGGGGGCACTCACTGCTATTTTGTAAAAGAAAATATCAATTCGTTTTGGACTATTTTGCCCCCTTTCAGATAAATTATTGCATATATGTAGATTTCGGTGCTGCATCAGTCAAGCATTTGCCAGACTTCTCGAGACGCCATTCTGTCATTCATTCGACTCGCCGGAAGCGACTCACCTCTTTCTAGTTAGTAGACTCGGCCCACCTCGCTCTAGACTCGCATTCTATTGCAAGCTGCACATTCTAGTGCACGTGAGTCATGCTCTAGTTGTTAACTCAACTCAGATATTTCTGGTCGTACGCACGACCCAACCCATTCTGGTCTTACCTTGACCTCGCTCTAGCCTCTACACGGCGGCTCACCTCATTCTATTCGTGTGCTCATGACTAACTCATTCGGGTCGTCCTACGCCGGCTCACCTCTTTCGAGTCGTGTGCCCATGACTCAACTCACTCTAGTCCTACGGCGGCTCACCTCATTCTAGTCACTGACTCACTTAGCTTTCTGCGGGTCGATTTGCACACATCTTGTCTCTGGCTCAGAAAAAATTAATGTCTGGCACATGTTGATCTGATGAACTTCAGCTTCAGATAGCATTTAACCCCCAAAGAGGAGCCAAATATGTTTTATGTATATGGATGTGATATGTGCGTATAGTACCGGTGTAACAGGAAATCTCCCCCCCCCCCCCCCCCCCCCCCCCCCCCCCCCCCCCCCCCCCCCCCCCCCCCCCCCCCCCCCCCCCCCCCCCCCCCCCCCCCCCACCCCCTCCCCCTGGAACTAGGAAATATTCCCCCCCGCCTGGAAATTCCCCTCCCCCCCCAATCACCACCTTCACAGACACTGTCCACAAACTGTAATGTATTTTCATATACATTGTTGATATTGTGCTCAGGAGCATACAAAATGCACATGCTAGAACCAGTCCTGTTGGTAACAGAGGACGTAATATCCCTACATGTATACCCAACTAACATAGTCATAATGTATGTCTGCTTGTGGAGAAGTATGTGAATAGGCGAGGCAGAATTTTCTATGAAAGAGCTATACCAATTTTAGTATAATATCTATACATAGACAATATAGGTGGGTGGGGGGGGGGGGGCGGTAGAGATTCTATTTACCGGTGTATGCAATAATTCCCCATTACTGTACCATAACTATTATGTATGTTGGCTGGTAGAGAGTTCTCTAGGTTAAATCTCTACCATAGCTGCATATGATTGGTATAAATGTATAGCACATGGTGGGGTGGGTCTAGAAAATAAAAACAGTATATCTGTGTAGAACAGCAAGCATGTATTGGTGTGGGGGGGGGGGGAATTTTCCTAAGAAATATTCCCCCCCCCCCCCCACCACCACCAACCATCTACCATATGCATAGCGGATGTGAGAATGTCTCTTTGTAGACAAGAATAGCCCACGATTGGGGGAGTATTTCTGATGAAATGAAATGTATGTTGGTGTAAAACATAGCATTTGGCATGTATTTAGTGAGGGGGGGGGGAGATTTTCCTAGAAAATATTCCCCCCCCCCACCACCATCTACCATATGCATAGTGGATGTGGACGTCACTTTGTAGACAAGAATAGCGCATGATTGTGGGAGTATTTCTCATGAAACAAAATAATGTATGTTGGTGTAGAACAGACAGCATGTGGCATGAATTGGTGGTTGGGGAGGGGGGAGATTTTCCTAGGAAATATTCCCCCCCACCATCTACCATAATGCAAAGTGGATGTGTATGTCTCTTTGTAGAGAAGGAGAAGAATAGCAGGTGGTTGGGGGAGTAATTCTGATGAAATGAAATGAAAGTTGGCGAAGAGATAGCATGTGGCATGTATTGGTGGTGGGGGGGAGATTTTCCTAGGAAATATCCCCCCCCCCACCACCACCATCTGCCATATGCATAGTGAACTTCTCTTTGTAGACAAGAATAGCCCACGATTGGGGGAGTATTTCTGATGAAACAAAATAATGTATGTTGGTGTAGAACAGACAGCATGTGCCATGTATTTGGTGGTGGGGGGGGGGAGATTTTCCTAGGAAATAACCCCCCACCATCCCCACCATCTACCATAGGCAAAGTGGATGTGATTGTCTCTTTATAGAGAATAAGGTGATTGCGGGGATTTCCGTGATTGCGGGAGTATTTCTGATGAAATGAAATGTATGTTGGTGTAGAACAGATAGCATTTGGCATGTATTGAGGGAGGGGGTGGGGAGATTTTCCTAGAAATAACCCCCCACCATCCCCACCATCTACCATAGGCAAAGTGGATGTGATTGTCTCTTTGTAGAGAATAGCAGGTGATTGCGGGAGTATTTCTGATGAAATGTATGTTGGTGTAGAACAGATAGCATTTGGCATGTATTGAGGGAGGGGGGTGGGGAGGAAAATCTCGCCCCCTCCCCCCCCCTCCCCCCCCCACCCCATCCCCCCCACCCCTCAATCAATACATGCCAAATGCTATCTTTTCTACACCAACATACATTATTTCATCAGAAATACTCCCCCAATCGTGGGTTATTCTTGTCTACAAAGAGACATTCACATCCACTATGCATATGGTAGATGGTTGGGGGGGGGGAATATTTCCTAGGAAAATCTCCCCCCCCTCCCCCCCCCCACCAATACATGCCACATGCTATCTGTTCTACACCAACATACATTATTTCATTATTTCATCAGAAATACTCCCCCAATCGTGGGTTATTCTTGTCTACAAAGAGACATTCACAGCCGCTATGCATATGGTAGATGGTTGGGGGGGGTAATATCTAGGATCATTTTCTTAGGAAAATCTCCCCCCCCCCCACCAATTATATGCCACATGCTATCGTTCTACACAACATACATTATTTCATCAGAAATACTCCCCCAATCGTGGGTTATTCTTGTCTACAAAGAGACATTCACAGCCGCTATGCATATGGTAGATGGTTGGGGGGGGGGGAATATTTCTTAGGAAAATCTCCCCCCCCCCCCCACCAATATATGCCCCACATGACTTATCTGTTTCTACACCAACATACATTTATTTCATCAGCAAATTACTCCCCCTAATCGTGGGTTATTCGTTGTCTACAAAGGAGACATTTCACATATGCTAATGCATTATGGGTAAGGATGGGTTGGGGGGGATTATTTCCTATGGAAAATCTCCCCCCCCCCCCCCCCTACCCCCCCCCCCCCCCTCAATACATGCCGAACTGTTACTTGTTCTACACCAACATAACATATAATCACATCATGAGGGAGGGGGGTTTATTCTTGTCTACAAAGAGACATTCACATCCACTATGCATATGGTAGATGGTTGGGGGGGAATATTTCCTAGGAAAATCTCCCCCCCCCCTCCCTCAATACATGCCTAATGCTATCTGTTCTACACCAACATACATTATTTCATCATGAGGGAGGAGGGGTTATTCTTGTCTACAAAGAGACATTCACATCCGCTATGCATATGGTAGATGGTTTGGGGAGGAATTTCCTAGGAAAATCTCCCCCCTCCTCCCCAGCCAATATGCGTCACATGCTAACTGTTCTACACAAACATTTTCACTTGATCAAAAATCTTCCCCCAATCTTGTGATATTCTTGTCTATCAAGGGACTTACACTATGCATATGGTAGATTTTGGGTGGGATGTGAGGGAGGTGATTTTTTATGTTCCCCTTTCTTATACTACCAAATGACATACATTGTGCCTATGTGCACATGTTTGGTGGGAAATAATTCTGCTTTGTAGCATTCAAACACACACTTTTGGGTGGGGGGAGAATTTCCAGGGTGGGGGGGAAAAAAATTTCCTAGGGTCGAGCCTGGAAATATTCCCCCCCCCGGGGGGGTGGGGGGGGGAGAATTTCCTGGGAAATTCTCTTCCCCAGGGGGGAATATTTCCAGGCTCGAAGGGGGGAAGATTTCCAGGGGGGAGAATTTCCTGTGACACCGGTACTATGGTACTATGGTAGTTAGTGCATGTTACACATGTATCATATGCATGATGGGAGTGGGGCCGGGTTGAGTTTCAGATATAGCCGTTGGTCCAGTTACAGCGTACAGAGATCATCCTGCAATGATAGGTAATATACAATTGCAGCATATATTATGAGTGTATAAAATGATAATTATTAATGATGGTTTATACACTATGGGACAACGTTACATGATACACTGGAGTTCCTGGTGGGTTAATTTAGCAGACAGCAGGGGAGATCGTGCATATATTTATAAATATGTAAAAATTGTCAATTGAATCTATTGGCTAGTTAATAGGTCAATGATTTTGGGAAGGGTACGCCAATGTTACCTTCTCCCAGCATCAGTGTTGCGAAATACATTACAGTGTATAGTTCGTCACCGTGGATGTGAAGGTTACCCGCCACCACCCCATTCCTCCTCCATTGGTACATGTTTTATTTGTTTTATAAGTTCGAAACAATTCTGTTAAATGCAACCATATTTTGCAGGATTTTGTTTTGCAGACGGCCTGGTCTGTGTTGTATTGGGGCTGCTACAACACAAGAGGACTATTTTGCCCCCCTTTCAGATAAATAATAGTAACACCTTTCATTTTTAGCTCGCCTGCATGAAGTGCAGAAGAGCTTATGGCATACCTGGCGTCGTCGGCGTCCACAAACTTAACGTTGGGGTAAATCTCGAGCTTATGGCATACCTGGCGTCGTCGGCGTCCACAAACTTAACGTTGGGGTAAATCTCTTATAACTTCTGTTTCCTTCCATGGAACACCTTGTTATTTCATACATGCAATCCTCAGATGACCCTCTATCATGCTGTAGCAAATCCATGACCCACCACCCAACCCTTACCCCAAGGTCAAGGTCACAAACTTAGCACATTCATAAACTTAACGTTGGGGTAAATTTCTTATAACATCTGTTTCCTTTCATGGAACGCCTTGATATTTCATACATTCATTCATCTGAATTGATACCTCTATCGTTCGGCTATAGTAAAAAAAACCCAATGACCCACCGCCCATCCCTTACCCCAAGGTCAAGGTCACAAACTTAGCATGTTCATAAACTTAAAGGTACATGCCCACTCAGTAGGCAAAAAATGTTCTTTATATCAGACATCATCTGAGACATTTTCTAGCAAAATAAACATTCATTCACCATTACCCCACGTATTGATTGGCATCATTATACATTTTATATCAGACATAGATTACCACACTGATATCAGGGGCGATAGCTGTGTTTCCTTAAAATGTTAACGGACATTACTATTTATTCTCTGTATTTATTTTTTGATGTGCAATGATCATACTTTATAATCTGTCGAAACTATTATTTTTTAAGGTGACACATTCAATTAGTATAAATAATTAAAAAATATCAATGCCCATTTGCATATGAAAATAGCCTGATACCACCGCGCGTCACTATCAGTAAAATAAATATTACTAAATGATTATATCTGTATAGAGGCACTAATAATGTTTAGAACTGGTGGAATAGTGACACAATTATACACCTATTTAATTCCTATAAAGAACATTTTGTGCCTACTGAGTGGGCATGTACCTTTAACGTTGGGGTAAATGTTGTGTAACTTCTGTTTATTTACAGGGAACGCCTTGATATTTCATACATTCATTCATCTGATGACCCTCTATCATGCTGTAGCAAATCCACGACCCACCATCCAACCCTTACCCCAAGGTCAAGGTCACAAACTTACCATGTTCATAAACTTAATGTTGGGGTAAATGTTGTGTAATTTCTGTTTATTTACAGGGAATGCCTTCATATTTCATACATGCATTCATCTGATGACCCTCTATTATGCTGTAGCAAATCCACGACCCACCACCCAACCCTTACCCGAAGGTCAAGGTCACAAACTTAGCACATTCATAAACACAATTATACACCTATTTAATTCCTATAAAGCACATTTTGTGCCTACTGATGGGCATGTACCTTTAATGTTGGGGTAAATGTTGTGTAACTTCTGTTTATTTACAGGGAACGCCTTCATATTTCATACATGGATTCATCTGATGATACTCTATCGTGCTATAGCAAATCCATGACCCACCGCCAAACCCTTACCCCAAGATCAAGGTCACAAACTTAGCACATTCATAAAGTTAACGTTGGGGTAAATGTCTTATAACATCTGTTTCCTTTGATAGAACGCCTTGATAGTGGAGGGGGCATTTAGTGTTACCCTTGTCCGTCCGTCCGTCACAAAACTTTAACGCTCGGGTAAATGTCTCATAATTTCTTCATCCTTCGACCGATCTGCTTCATATTTCATATACACATTGCTCTAATGGTCCTCTACCGCCCTGTGCCAAATCCACATTCGTCCAGCCCCCACCAAGCCCAGGGTCAAGGTCACATACTTAGTGCTTCAAAAACTTTAACGCTCGGGAAATATCTTATAATTTCTGTTCACTTCCACTATGAACACATTTTTATGCCTCTGCCACCGAATGGTGAGGGGGGCATATAGTGTTACCGGCGTCCGTACGTACGTACGTCCCGAAACCTTAACGCTCGGGTAAATGGCTTATAATTTTCCTTGCTCAGATCTGCTTGACATTTCACACACGCATTGCTACAATGGTCCTCTACCGTCCTGTGACAAATCCACATTCGTCCCGCCCCCGCCAATCCCAGGGTCAAGGTCACAGTCTTGGTGCATTCGAAACCTTAATGCTCGGCTAAATGGCTTATAATTTCTATTTCCTTGCTCGGATCTGCTTCACATTTCACACATGCATTGCTCCAATGGTCCTCTACCACCCTGTGACAAATCCACATTCGTCCCGCCCCCGCCAAGCCCAGGGTCAAGGTCACTGACTTGGTGCATTCAAAACCTTAACGCTCGGGGTAAATGGCTTATAATTTCTGTTTCCTTGCTCGGATCTGCTTCATATTTCACACACGCATTGCTCCAATGGTCCTCTACCGCCCTGTGACAAATCCACATTCGTCCCGCCCCCTCTAAGCCCAGGGTGAAGGTCACAGACTTGGTGCGTTCGAAACCTTAACGCTCGGGTAAATGGCTTATAATTTCTGTTTCCTTGCTCGAATCTGCTTCACATTTCACACAAGCATTGCTGCAATGGTCCTCTCCCGCCCTGTGACAAATCCACATTCGTCCCGCCCCCGCTGAGGCCAGGGTCAAGATCACAGACTTGGTGCGTTCAAAACCTTAAAGCTCGGTTAAATTGCTTATTATTTCTGTTTCCTTGCTCGGACCTGCTTCACATTTCACACACGCTCCAATGGTCCTCTACCGCCCTGTGAAAAATCCACATTCGTCCTGCCCCGCTAAGCCCAGGGTCAAGGTCACATACTTAGTGCTTCAAAAACTTTAACGCTCCGGTAAATATCTTATAATTTCTGTTTTCTTTCACGGATCAGCTTCATACTTCATATATGCATTGCTCTAATGGTCCTCTACCGCCCTGTGCCAAATCCACGTTCGTCCTGCCAAGCCCAGGGTCAAGGTCACATACTTGGTGCTTCAAAACCTTTAACGCTCGGGTAAATATCTTATAGTTTCTGTTCCCTTCCACGGATCAGCTTTATACTTTATATACGCATTGCTCTAATTGTCCTCTACTGCCCTGTGCCAAATACATGTTCGTCCTGCCCCCGCCAAGCCCAGGGTCAAGGTCACATACTTGGTGCTTCAAAAACATTAACGCTCGGGTAAATATCTTATAATTTCTGTTCCCTATCACGGATCAGCTTCATACTTGATATACACATTGCTCTAATGGTCCTCTACTGCCCTGTGCCAAATCCACGTTCGTCCTGCCCCCGCCAAGCCCAGGGTCAAGGTCACATACTTGGTGCTTCTAAAACTTTAATGCTCAGGTAAACAAAAAGTTTGACTTGGAATTTGGCCTCATTTATTATCAAAGCGATATGTGGGGCATCTGTTTTCTATGAACACATTTTTATGCCCCACGCCACCGAATGGTGAGGGGGGCATATAGTGTTACCGGCGTTCGTACGTACGTACGTCCCGAAACCTTAACGCTCAGGTAAATGGCTTATAATTTCTGTTTCCTTGCTCGGATCTGCTTCACATTTCACACACGCATTGCTCCAGTGTTCCTCTATCGCCCTGTGACAAATCCACATTCATCCCGCCCCCACTAAGCCCAGGGTCAAGGTCACAGACTTGGTGCGTTCAAAACCTTAACGCTCGAGTAAATGTCTTATAATTTCTGTTTCCTTGCTCGGATCTGCTTCATATTTCACACACGCATTGCTCCAATGGTCCTCTACCGCCCTGTGACAAATCCACATTCGTCCCGCCCCCTCTAAGCCCAGGTTGAAGGTCACAGACTTGGTGCGTTCGAAACCTTAACGCTCGGGTAAATGGCTTATAATTTCTGTTTCCTTGCTCGAATCTGCTTCACATTTCACACAAGCATTGCTGCAATGGTCCTCTCCCGCCCTGTGACAAATCCACATTCGTCCCGCCCCCGCTAAGGCCAGGGTCAAGATCACAGACTTGGTGCGTTCAAAACCTTAAAGCTCGGTTAAATTGCTTATAATTTCTGTTTCCTTGCTCGGACCTGCTTCACATTTCACACACGCTCCAATGGTCCTCTACTGCCCTGTGACAAATCCACATTCGTCCTGCCCCGCTAAGCCCAGGGTCAAGGTCACAGACTTGGTGCGTTCGAAACCGTAACGCTCGGGTAAATGGCTTATAATTTCTGTTTCCTTGCTCGGATCTGCTTCACATTTCACATATGCATTGCTCCAATGGTCCTCTACCGCTCTGTGACAAATCCACATTCGTCCCGCCAGCGCTAAGCCCAGGGTCAAGGTTACAGACTTGGTGTGTTTGAAACCTTAACGCTCGGGGTAAATGGCTTGTAATTTCTGTTTTCTTGCTCGCATCTGCTTCACATTTCACACACGCATTGCTCCAATGGTCCTCTACCGCCCTGTGACAAATTCACATTCGTCCTGCCCCCGCTAAGCACAGGGTCAAGGTCACAGACTTGGTGCGTTTGAAACCTTAACGCTCGGGTAAATGGCTTGTAATTTCTGTTTCCTTGCTCGGATCTGCTTCACATTTCACACACGCATTGCTCCAATGCTCCTCTACCTCTCCGGCCTACCGCCCTGTGACAAATCCACATTCGTCCCACCCACGCAAAGCCCAGCTAGGGTCAAGCTCACAGACTTGGTGCGTTCGAAACCTTAACGCTCGGGTAAATGGCTTATAATCAAATATGCCTCGTTTTCTTTGGCTGCCAGCGGGGGCATTCGTGTGCCGACAGGCCACATTTCTAGTCTAGTTATAACTTTTGTTTCTTCACAGGGAAACGCCTTGATACTTCATACATGCATTCATCTGATAATCCTCTATTGTTCTACAGCAAATCCATGACCCACCCACCCCCCACCCCTTTCCCCAAGGTCAAGGTCACAAACTTAGCACATTCATACATGCATTCCTCATGTGAATAGCTATCATGCTGTAGAAAATCACCATCTTAGTGCGTTCATAAACTTAACTTTGGGTTAAATTTTGTTTTACTTCTGTTTTCAGGAAGCGCATTGATATTTCATACATGCATTCATCTTAATATGCTATATCATGCTATACCAAATCCACGACCCACCTTCCACCACTGACCTCAATGTCAAGGTCCACCGCACACCCCTTAACCCAAGTCAAGTTATATAATATTCAATTTTTTTATCCTAAAGGATAAAAAGACGAAACAAATTGGAAATTGACTCCCTATGTTAAATTCCCATAGGAAAATCGTTTTTTCGCAATAAAATCAATATTTGATGGAATTTAATCAAATAATGTTTTTTGGGGAGGGTGACTTTTTTGTTATTGATGAAAAAGTACTTACTTTTAAATATTGTTTAGATTTCATGTGTTTAATGGCCAAAAGTTCGTCGGCAGCAAAACGTGGAACAGACAGTAGTATGGCTGTCCGCCAAATAATGTATTAATAATCATGATAATGTATTAATAATGTATTAATAATGTATTCGGATACAATTTGTAGGGGTTTCCAAGATAATATGTGTCATAATATTTAAGGTTATTACTGTACTCTATAACATTGCTGTCATAACTAAAAGCCTGTTTTTGTCGCACCCGCTTGCGGAAAGCGCGATATAGTCGGCACTTTGGCGTACGTATGTACGTACGTACGTACGTGTGTCCGGTTAAAGTTTTTGGTTAAGTTGTTTGGTTAAGTTTTTTGGTTAAAGTTTTTGGTTAAGTTCTTTGGTTAAAGTTTTTGGTTAAGTTTTTTGGTTAAGTTTTTTTGTTAAAGTTTTTGGTTAAAGTTTTTCGTTATACTATATCTCTGCAACTGCTTTGCCCATTACCTTGAAACTTCACATGGGTGTTTATCATCATCTATATTTTCATTCTACCCCCCTCCCGTGCGGCCCCTGTGCCCAATGTCAAGGTCAAATTACTTTGAAGTTTTTGGTTAAGTTTTTTGGTTAAGTTTTTTTTGGGTTAAGTTTTTTGGTTAAAGTTTTTCGTTATACTACATCTCTGCAACTGCTTTGCCCATTACCTTGAAGCTTCATATGGGTGTTTATCATCATCAATATTTTCATTCTACCCCCTCCTGTGCGGCCCCTGTGCCCAATGTCAAGGTCAAATTACTTTGAAGTTTTTGGTTCAGTTCTTTGGTTAAAGTTTTTGGTTAAGCTTTTTTGGTTAAGTTTTTTGGTTAAAGTTTTTGGTTAAATTTTTTGGTTAAAGTTTTTTGTTATACTATATCTCTGCAACTGCTTTGCCCATTACCTTGAAACTTCACATGGGTGTTTATCATCATCTATATTTTCATTCTACCCCCCTTCCGTGCGGCCCCTGTGCCCAATGTCAAGGTCAAATTACTTTGAAGTTTTTGGTTAAGTTTTTTGGTTAAATGTTTTTGGTTAAGTTTTTTGGTTAAAGTTTTTCGTTATACTATATCTCTGCAACTGCTTTGCCCATTACTTTGAAACTTCACATGGGTGTTTATTTATCATCTATATATTTTCATTCTACCCCCCTTCCGTGCAGCCCCTGTGCCCAATGTCAAGGTCAAATTACTTTGAAGTTTTTGGTTAAGTTTTTTGGTTAAAGTTTTTTTTTTGGTTAAGTTTTTTGGTTAAAGTTTTTCATTATACTATATCTCTGCAACTGCTTTGCCCATTACCTTGAAACTTCACATGGGTGTTTATCATCATCTATATTTTCATTCTACCCCCCTCCCGTGCGGCCCCTGTGCCCAATGTCAAGGTCAAATTACTTTGAATTTTTGGTTAAGTTTTTGGTTAAGTTTTTTGGTTAAAGTTTTTGGTTAAGTTCTTTTTAAAGTTTTTAGTTTTAAGTTTTTTGGTTTAAGTTTTTTTGGTTAAAGTTTTTCGTTAAAGTTTTTCGTTATACTATATCTCTGCAACTGCTTTGCCCATTACCTTGAAACTTCACATGGGTGTTTATCATCATCTATATTTTCATTCTACCCCCCTCCCGTGTAGCCCCTGTGCCCAATGTCAAGGTCAAATTACTTTGAAGGTTTTGGTTAAGTTTTTTGGTTAAAGTTTTTCGTTATACTATATCTCTGCAACTGCTTTGCCAATTACCTTGAAACTTCACATGGGTGTTTATCATCATCTATATTTTCATTCTACCCCCCTTCCGTGCGACCCTGTGCCCTATGTGAAGGTCAAATTACTTTGAAGTTTTTGGTTACGTTTTTTAGTTAAAGTTTTTGGTTAAGTTCTTTGTTTAACGTTTTTGTTTTAAGTTTTTTGGTTAAGTTTTTTGGTTAAAGTTTTTCGTTAAAGTTTTTTGTTATACTATATCTCTGCAACTGCTTTGCCCATTACCTTGAAACTTCACATGGGTGTTTATCATCATCTATATTTTCATTCTACCCCCCTCCCGTGTAGCCCCTGTGCCCAATGTCAAGGTCAAATTACTTTGAAGGTTTTGGTTAAGTTTTTTGGTTAAAGTTTTTCGTTATACTATATCTCTGCAACTGCTTTGCCAATTACCTTGAAACTTCACATGGGTGTTTATCATCATCTATATTTTCATTCTACCCCCCTTCCGTGCGACCCTGTGCCCAATGTGAAGGTCAAATTACTTTGAAGTTTTTGGTTACGTTTTTTGGTTAAAGTTTTTGGTGAAGTGTTTTTGTTTTTTTTTTTTGGTTAAGTTTTTTGGTTTAAGTTTTTCATTATACTATAATCTCCTTTTCAACTGCTTTGCCCATTTTACCTTGAAATACTCATATGGGTGTTTTATCATCATCTATATTTTTCATTCTACCACCCCCTCCCGTGCGGCCTCTGTGCCCAATGTCAAGGTCAAATTACTTTGAAGTTTTTGGTTAAGTTTTTTGGTTAAGTTTTTTGGTTAAAAGTTTTTCGTTATACTATATCTCTGCAACTGCTTTGCCCATTACCTTCAAACTTCACATGGGTGTTTATCATCATCATATTTTTCATTCTATTCTACCCCTTCTCCCGTGCGGCCCCTGTGCCCAATGTCAAGGTCAAATTACTTTGAAGTTTTTAGCTAAGTTTTTTGGTTAAAGTTTTTGGTTAAGTTTTTTGGTTAAAGTTTTTGGTTAAGTTTTTTGGTTAAAGTTTTTCGTTATACTATATCTCTGCAACTGCTTTGCCCATTACCTTGAAACTTCACATGGGTGTTTATCATCATCTATATTTTCATTCTACCCCCCTCCCGTGCGGCCCCTGTGCCCAATGTCAAGGTCAAATTACTTTGAAGTTTTTGGTTAAGTTTTATGGTTAAACTTTTTGGTTAAGTTTTTTGGTTAAGTTTTTTGGTTAACGTTTTTCGTTATACTATATCTCTGCAACTGCTTTGCCCATTACTTTGAAACATCACATGGGTGTTTATCATCATCTATATTTTCATTCTACCCCCCTCCCGTTTGGCCCCTGTGCCCAATGTCAAGGTCAAATTACTTTGAAGGTTTTGGTTAAGTTTTTTGGTTAAAGTTTTTGGTTAAGTTTTTTGGTTCAAGTTTTTCGTTATACTATATCTCTGCAACTGCTTTGCCCATTACCTAGAAACTTCATAGGGTGTTTATCATCATCTATATTTTCATTCTACCCCCCTCCCGTGTAGCCCCTGTGCCCAATGTCAAGGTCAAATTACTTTGAAGGTTTTGGTTAAGTTTTTTGGTTAAAGTTTTTCGTTATACTATATCTCTGCAACTGCTTTGCCAATTACCTTGAAACTTCACATGGGTGTTTATCATCATCTATATTTTCATTCTACCCCCCATTCCGTGTGCGACCCTGTGCCCAATGTGAAGGTCAAATTACTTTGAAATTTTTGGTTACGTTTTTTAGTTAGTTAGTTTTTGGTTAAGTTCTTTTGTTTAACGTTTTTGTTTTAAGTTTTGTTTTTTGGTTAAGTTTTTTGGTTAAAGTTTTTCGTTAAAGTTTTTTGTTATACTATATCTCTGCAACTGCTTTGCCCATTACCTTGAAACTTCACATGGGTGTTTATCATCATCTATATTTTCATTCTACCCCCCTCCCGTGTAGCCCCTGTGCCCAATGTCAAGGTCAAATTACTTTGAAGGTTTTGGTTAAGTTTTTTGGTTAAAGTTTTTCGTTATACTATATCTCTGCAACTGCTTTGCCAATTACCTTGAAACTTCACATGGGTGTTTATCATCATCTATATTTTCATTCTACCCCCCTTCCATGCGACCCTGTGCCCAATGTGAAGGTCAAATTACTTTGAAGTTTTTGGTTACGTTTTTTGGTTAAAGTTTTTGGTGAAGTGTTTTGGTTAAGTTTTTTGGTTAAAGTTTTTCATTATACTATATCTCTGCAACTGCTTTGCCCATTACCTTGAAACTTCATATGGGTGTTTATCATCATCTATATTTTCATTCTACCCCCCTCCCGTGCGGCCTCTGTGCCCAATGTCAAGGTCAAATTACTTTGAAGTTTTTGGTTAAGTTTTTGGTTAAGTTAAAAGTTTTTCGTTATACTATATCTCTGCAACTGCTTTGCCCATTACCTTCAAACTTCACATGGGTGTTTATCATCATCTATATTTTCCATCTTCCCCCTCTCCCCGTGCGGCCTGTGCCCGAATGTCAAGGTCAAATTACTTTGAAGTTTTTAGCTAAGTTTTTTGGTTAAAGTTTTTGGTTAAGTTTTTTGGTCAAAGTTTTTGGTTAAGTTTTTTGGTTAAAGTTTTTCGTTATAACTAATATCTCGCAACTGCTTTGCCCATTACCTTGAAACTTAAACACATGGGTGTTTATCATCATCTATATTTTCATTCTACCTCCCGTCCCGCGGCCCCTGTGCCCAATGTCAAGGTCAAATTACTTTGAAGTTTTTGGTTAAGTTTTATGGTTAAACTTTTTGGTTAAGTTTTTTGGTTAAGTTTTTTGGTTAACGTTTTTCGTTATACTATATCTCTGCAACTGCTTTGGCCCATTACTTTGTTTGAAACATCACATGGGTGTTTATCATCATCTATATTTTCATTTTCATTAACTACCCCCTCCGTTTTGGCCCCTGTGCCCAATGTCAAGGTCAAATTACTTTGAAGGTTTTGGTTAAGTTTTTTTGGTTAAAGTTTTTGGTTAAGTTTTGTTTTTTGGTTTCAAGTTTTCGTATACTATATCTCTGCAATCTGCTTTGCCCATTACCTAGAAACTTCATAATGGGTGTTTATCATCATCTATATTTTCATTCTAAATAACCCCCTCGCCCGTGCGGCCCCTGTGCCCAATGTCAAGGTCAATTTACTTTTAATTTTGAACATTTTGGTTACGTTTTTTGGTTAAGTTTTTTGGTTAAGTTTTTTGGTTAAAGTTTTTGGTTTTTAAAGTTTTTGGTTTAATTAAGTTTTTCGGTTAAAGTTTTTTTTTTCGTTATACTATATCTCTGCAACTGCTTTGCCCATTACCTTGAAGAAACTTCACATGGGTGTTTATCATCATCTATATTTTTCATTCTACCCCTCTCCCGTGCGGCCCCTGTGCCCAATGTCAAGGTCAAATTACTTTGAAGTTTTTTTTAGCTAAGTTTTTTGTTAAAGTTTTTGGTTAAGTTTTTTGGTTAAAGTTTTTGGTTAAGTTTTATGGTTAAAGTTTTTCGTTATACTAATATCTCTGCAACTGCTTTGCCCTATTACCTTGAAACTTCAATATGGGTGTTTATCATCATCTATATTTTCATTCTACCCCCATCTGTGGCGGCCCCTGTGCCCAATGTCAAGGTCAAATTACTTTGAAATTTTTGGTTAAGTTCTTTGGTTAAAGTGTTTTTGGTTAAGCTTTTTTGGTTTAAGTTTTTGGTTAAGTTTTTTTGGTTTAAATTTTTTGGTTAAAGTTTTTTGTTTATTAACTATATCTCTGCAACTGCTTTGCCCATTTACCTTGAAACTTCACATGGGTGTTTATCATCATCTATATTTTCATTCTACCCCCTCTACGTGCGGCCCCTGTGCCCATGTCAAGGTCAAATTACTTGAAGGTTTTTGGCTAAGTTTTTTGGTTAATGTTTTTGGTTTAAGTTTTGGTTAAAGTTTTTGGTTAAGTTTTTGGTTAATGTTTTCGTTATACTATGTCTCTGCAACTGCTTTTTGCCCATTACCTTGAAACTTCACATGGCTGTTTATCATCATCTATATTTTTCATTCTACCTCCTTCCGTGTCGGCCCTAGTGCCCAATGTCAAGGTCAAAAAAAAAAATTAAATTACTTTGAAGTTTTTGGTTAAGTTTAATTTTTTGGTTAAAGTTTTTGGTTAAGTTCTTTGTTTAAAGTTTTGTTTTAAGTTTTTTGGTTAAGTTTTTTGGTTAAAGTTTTTCGTTAAAGTAAAGTTTTTCGTTATACATATCTCTGCAACTGCTTTGCCCATTACCTTGAAACTTCACATTGGGTGTTTTATCATCATCTATATTTTCATCTACACCCCGTCCCGTGTAGCCCCTGTGCCCAATGTCAAGGTCAAATTACTTTGAAGGTTTTGGTTAATTTTGTTTTTTTGGTTAAAGTTTTTCGTTATACTATATCTCTGCACTGCTTTGCAATTACCTTGAAACTTCACATGGGTGTTTATCATCATCTATATTTTCATTCTTTACCCCCCCTTCCGTGCGACCCTGTGCCCAATGTGAAGGTCAAATTACTTTGAAGTTTTTGGTTACTTTTTTTTTTTGGTTAAAGTTTTTGGATGAAGTGTTTTGGTTAAGTTTTTTGGTTTAAAGTTTTTCATTATACTATATCTCTGCAACTGCGTTTGCCCATTACCTTGAAAACTTCATATGGGTGTTTATCATCATCTATATTTTCATTCTACCCCCCTCCCGCCCGTGCGGACCTCTGTGACCCAATGTCAAGGTCAAATACTTTGAAGTTTTGGTTAAGTTTTTTTTTGGTTAAGTTTTTTGGTTTAAAAATGTTTTTCGTTATACTAATATCTCTGCAACTGCTTTGCCCATTACCTTCAAACTTCACATGGGTGTTTATCGTCGAATCTATATTTTCATTCTACCCTCAAGTAGGGGTCCCGTGCGGCCCCTGTGCCCAATGTCAAGGTCAAATTACTTTGAAGTTTTTAGCTAAGTTTTTGGTTAAAGTTTTTTGGTTAAGTTTTTTGGTTAAAGTTTTTGGTTAAGTTTTTGGTTAAAGATTTTTCGTTATACTATATCTCTGCAACTGGCTTTGCCCATTACCTTGAAACTTCATATGGGTGTTTTATCATCATATATATTTTCATTCTACCCCCTCCCCCTCCTGTGCGGCCTCCCCTGTGCCCAATGACAAGGTCAAATTACTTTGAAATTTTGAAATTTTTGGTTAAGTTCTTTGGTTAAAGTGTTTGGTTAAGCTTTTTTGGTTAAGTTTTTGGTTAAGTTTTTTGGTTAAATTTTTTGGTTAAAGTTTTTTGTTATACTATATCTCTGCAACTGCTTTGCACCCAATTACCTTGAAACTTCACATGTGTTTATCATCATCTATATTTTCATTCTACCCCCCTCCCGTGCGGCCCCTGTGCCCAATGTCAAGGTCAAATTACTTTGAAGTTTTTGGTTAAGTTTTTTGGTTAAAGTTTTTGGTTAAGTTTTTTGGTTAAAAGAATTGTTTTTGGTTAAGTTTTTTGGTTAAAGTTTTTCGTTATACTATATCTCTGCAACTGCTTTGGCCCATTACCTTGAAACTTCATATGGGTTGTGTATCATCATCTATATTTTTCCATTCTAACCCCCTCCTGTGCGGCCCCTTTGTGCACCCATGTCAAGGTCAAATTACTTTGAAATTTTGGTTAAGTTCTTTGGTTAAAAGTGTTTGGGGTTAAGCTTTATTTTTTTGGTTAAGTTTTTGGTTAAGTTTTTTGGTTAAATTTTTTGGTTAAAGTTTTTTGTTTTTTGTTATACTATAAATCTCTGCAACTGCTTTTGCCCATTACCAATTGAAACTTCACATGGGTGTTTATCATTCATCATATTATTTTCATTCTATTTCTACCCCTCTCCCGTGCGGCCCCTGTGCCCAATGTCAAGGTCAAATTACTTTGAAGTTTTTGGCTAAGTTTTTTGGTTAATGTTTTTGGTTAAGTTTTTTGGTTAAAGTTTTTGGTTAAGTTTTTTGGTTAATGTTTTTCGTTATACTATGTCTCTGCAACTGCTTTGCCCATTACCTTGAAACTTCACATGGCTGTTTATCATCATCTATATTTTCATTCTACCTCCTTCCGTGCGGCCCCTGTGCCCAATGTCAAGGTCAAATTACTTTGAAGTTTTTGGTTAAGTTTTTTGGTTAAAGTTTTTGGTTAAGTTCTTTGTTTAAAGTTTTTGTTTTAAGTTTTTTGGTTAAGTTTTTTCGTTAAAGTTTTTCGTTAAAGTTTTTCGTTATACTATATCTCTGCAACTGCTTTGCCCATTACCTTGAAACTTCACATGGGTGTTTATCATCATCTATATTTTCATTCTACACCCCTCCCGTATAGCCCCTGTGCCCAATGTCAAGGTCAAATTACTTTGAAGGTTTTGGTTAAGTTTTTTGGTTAAAGTTTTTCGTTATACTATATCTCTGCAACTGCTTTGCCAATTACCTTGAAACTTCACATGGGTGTTTATCATCATCTATATTTTCATTCTACCCCCCTTCCGTGCGACCCTGTGCCCAATGTGAAGGTCAAATTACTTTGAAGTTTTTGGTTACGTTTTTTGGTTAAAGTTTTTGGTGAAGTGTTTTGGTTAAAGTTTTTGGTTAAGTTTTTTGGTTAAAGTTTTTCATTATACTATATCTCTGCAACTGCTTTGCCCATTACCTTGAAACTTCATATGGGTGTTTATCATCATCTATATTTTCATTCTACCCCCCTCCCGTGTGGCCTCTGTGCCCAATGTCAAGGTCAAATTACTTTGAAGTTTTTGGTTAAGTTTTTTGGTTAAGTTTTTTGGTTAAAAGTTTTTCGTTATACTATATCTCTGCAACTGCTTTGCCCATTACCTTCAAACTTCACATGGGTGTTTATCGTCATCTATATTTTCATTCTACCCCTCTCCCGTGCGGGCCCCCCTGTGCCCAATGTCAAGGTTCAAATTACTTTGAAGTTTTTAGCTTAAGTTTTTTGGTTAAAGTTTTTTTTTGGTTTTAAGTTTTTTGGTTAAAGTTTTTTGGTTAATTTTTGGGTTTAAGTTTTTCGTTATTTACTATATCTCTGCAACTGCTTTGCCATTACCTTTGAAACTTCATATGGGTGTTTATCATCATCTATATTTTCATTCTACCCCCTCCTGTGCGGGCCCCTGTGCCCAATGTAAGGTCAAATTTACTTTGAAATTTTTGCTTAAGTTCTTGGTTTAAAGTGTTTGGTTAAGCTTTTTTGGTTAAAGTTTTTTTTGGTTAAGTTTTTTGGTTTAAATTTTTTTTTGGTTAAAGTTTTTTGTTATACTATATCTCTGCAACTGCTTTGCCCATTACCTTGAAATTTCACATGGGTTGTTTATCATCACTATATTTTCATTCTACCCCCCTCCCGTGCGGCCCCTGTGCCCAATGTCAAGGTCAAATTACTTTGAAGTTTTTGGTTAAGTTTTTTTTTTTTTTTTTGGTTTAAAGTTTTTTTTTGGTAAGTTTTTTGGTTAAAGTTTTTGGTTTTTTAAGTTTTTTGGTTTATTTTTTAAAGTGTTATACCATAATCTCTGCAGCTTTGCCCATTTACCTTTGAAACTTCACATGGGTGTTTTTTATCATCATCTATATTTTCATTCTACCCCCCTCCCGTGCGGCCCCTGTGCCCAATGTCAAGGTCAAATTACTTTGTAAGTTTTTGGTTAAGTTTTATGGTTAAACTTTTTGGTTAAGTTTTTTTGTTAAGTTTGTTTTTGGTTAACGTTTTTCGTTATACTATTATCTCTGCAACTGCTTTGCCCATTAACTTTGAAACTTAACATGGGTGTTTATCATCATCTTATATTTTCATTCTATATCTGCAATGCTTTGCCCATTACCTTGAAAACTTCACATGGGTTTGTCTATCTATATTTTCATTTCACCCCCCTCCCGTGGGCGGGCCCCTGTGCCCAATGTCAAGGTCAAATTACTTTGAATTTTTGGTTAAGTTTTATGGTTAAACTTTTTGGTTAAGTTTTTTGTTAAGTTTTTTTTTTAAGTTTTTTGGTTAAGTTTTTCGTTTATACATCTCTGCAACTGCTTTGCCCATTACTTTGAAAACATCACATGGGTGTTTATCATCACTATATTTTCAATTCTACCTCCCGTTTGGCCCTGTGCCCAATGTCAAGGTCAAATTTACTTTGAAGGTTGGTTAGTTTTTTGGTTTAAAGGTTTTTTTTTGGTTAATTTTTGTTTTTTGGTTTTTTTTTTAAGATTTTTCGTTATACTATATCTCTGCAACTGCTTTGCCATTACCTTAGAAACTTATAAATGGGTGTTTATCTTCATCTATATTTTCATTCTACCCCCCTCCCGTGCGGCCCCTGTTGCCCAAGTCAAGGTCAAATTACTTTGAACATTTTTTTTGGTTACGTTTTTTGGTTAAGTTTTTTGGTTTAAGTTTTTTGGTTAAAGTTTTTGGTTAAAGTTTTTGGTTAAAGTTTTTCGGTTTAAAGTTTTTCGTTATACTATATCTCTGCAACTGCTTTGCCATTACCTTGAAACTTCACATGGGTGTTATCATCATCTATATTTTCATTCTACCCTCTCCCGTGCGGACCCCCTGTGCCCAATGTCAAGGTCAAATTACTTTGAAGTTTTTAGCTAAGTTTTTTGGTTAAAGTTTTTGGTTTAAGTTTTATTTTTTTTTTTTTTGGTTAAAGGTTTTTTGGTTAAGTTTTATGGTTAAAGTTTTTCGTTATACTATATCTCTGCAACTGCTTTGCCCATTACTGAAAAAACTCATATGGGTGTTTATCCATCATATTTTCATTCTACCCTCCCCCCCCCCTGTGCGGGCCCCTGTGCCCAATGTCAAGGTCAAAATTACTTTGAAATTTTTTTTTGGTTAAGTTCTTTTGGTTAAAGTGTTTGGTTAAGCTTTTTTTGTTAATTTTTGTTTTTGGTTAAGTTTTTTTTGGTTAAATTTTTTGGTTAAAGTTTTTTGTTATACTATATCTCTGCAACTGCTTTGCCCATTACCTTGAAACTTCACATGGGTGTTTATCATTCATCTATATTTTCAATTCTACCCTCTCCGTTGCGGCCCCTGTGCCAATGTCAAGGTCAAATTACTTTGAAGTTTTTGGCTAAGTTTTTTGGTTTAATGTTTTTTTTTGGTTAAGTTTTTTTTTTTTTTGTTTTTTTTAAAGTTTTTTTTGGTTAAGTTTTTATTAATTTTTTGGTTAATGTTTTTCGTTTATACTATGTCTCGCAACTGCTTTGCCCATTACCTTGAAACTTCACATGGCTGTTTATCATCATCTATATTTTCATTCTTACCTCCTTCCGTGCGGCCCCCTGTGCCAATGTCAAGGTCAAATTACTTTGAAGTTTTTGGTTAAGTTTTTGGTTAAAGTTATGGTTAGTTTTTTTTTCTTTGTTTTAAAGTTTTTGTTTTAAGTTTTTTGGTTAAGTTTTTTGGTAAAGTTTTTCGTTTTTAAAGTTTTTCGTTATACTATATCTCTGCATACTGCTTTGAAACCCATTACTTGAACTTCACATGGGTGTTTAATCATCATCTATATTTTCATTCTACACCCCTCCCGTGTTGATTTTTATGTGTTTACAATTGTCAAGTCAATTTTTTGGTCAAATTACTTTGAAGGTTTTTGGTTAAGTTTTTTGGTTAAGTTTTTCGTTTTAACTATATCTCTGCAACTGCTTTGCCAATTACCTTGAAACTTCACATGGGTGTTTATCATCATCTATATTTTCATTTCCCCCTCTCGTGCGACCTGTGCCCAAATGTGAAGGTTCAAGAATTACTTTGAAGTTTTTGGTTACGTTTTTTTTTTTGGTTAAAAGTTTTTGGTGAAGTGTTTTGGTAAAAGTTTTTTGGTTTTTAAAGTTTTTCATTATACTATATCTCTTGCAACAATGCTTTGCCCATTACCGTGTGAAACTTCATATGGGTGATTTATCATCTATATTTTCAATTTCTACCCCCTCCCGTAGCGGGCCTGTGCCCATGTCAAGGTCAAATTACATTTGCAAGTTTTTGGTTATTTTTGTTTTTGGTTAGTTTTTTCGGTTAAAAGTTTTTGTTTATAACTATTATCTCTCAACTGCTTGCCCATTACCTTCAAACTTCACATGGGTGTTTATCGTCATCTATATTTTCATTCTACCCCTCAGAGGGTCCCGTGCGGCCCCTGTGCCCAATGTCAAGGTCAAATTACTTTGAAGTTTTTAGCTAAGTTTTTTGGTTAAAGTTTTTGGTTTTTAAGTTTTTTTGTTAAAGTTTTTGGTTAAGTTTTTTGGTTAAAGTTTTTCGTTATACTATATCTCTGCAACTGCTTTGCCCATTACCTTGAAACTTCATATGGGTGTTTATCATCATCTATATTTTCATTTACCCCCCTCCTGTGTGGCCCCTGTGCCCAATGTCAAGGTCCAAAAAATTACTTTGAAAAATTTTTGGTTAAGTTCTTTGGTTAAAGTGTTTGGTTTAAGCTTTTTTTTGGTTAACAGTTTTTGGTTTGTTTTTGGTTTTTTGTTAAATTTTTTGGTTAAAGTTTAAATTTTTTGTTATTTTTTACAATATCTCTGCAACTGCTTTGCCCATTACCATTGAACTTCAACATGGGTGTTTATCATTCATCTATATTTTCATTCTACCCCACCCCACCCCCCCCGTGCGGCCCCTGTGCCCAATGTTTCAAGGTCAATTACTTTGAAGTTTTTCTTGGTTAAGTTTTTTGGTTTAAAGTTTTTGGTTAAGTTTTTTGGTTTTGTTAAAGTTTTTGGTTAAGTTTTTTGGTTAAAGTTTTTCGTTATACATATATCTCTTGCAATACTGCTTTGCCCATTACCCTTGAAACTTCATATGGGTGTTTTCATCATCTATATTTTCATTCTACCCCTCCTGTGCGGCCCCTGTGCCCAATGTCAAGGTCAAATTACTTTGAAATTTTTGTTTGTTAAGTTCTTTGGTTAAAGTGTTTGGTTAAGCTTTTTTGGTTAAGTTTTTGGTTAAGTTTTTTGGTTAAATTTTTTGGTTAAAGTTTTTTGTTATACTATATCTCTGCAACTGCTTTGCCCATTACCTTGAAACTTCACATGGGTGTTTATCATCATCTATATTTTCATTCTACCCCTCTCCCGTGCGGCCCCTGTGCCCAATGTCAAGGTCAAATTACTTTGAAGTTTTTGGCTAAGTTTTTTGGTTAATGTTTTTGGTTAAGTTTTTTGGTTAAAGTTTTTGGTTAAGTTTTTTGGTTAATGTTTTTCGTTATACTATGTCTCTGCAACTGCTTTGCCCATTACCTTGAAACTTCACATGGCTGTTTATCATCATCTATATTTTCATTCTACCATCTTACCATGCGGGCCCCTGTGCCCAATGTCAAGGTCAAATTACTTGAAGTTTTTGGTTTAGTTTTTTTGGTTAAAGTTTTTGGTTTTTTTTAAGTTCTTTGTTTTTTAAAGTTTTTGTTTTAAGTTTTTGGTTTTAAGTTTTTTTCGTTAAAGTTTTTCGTTTTTTTTTAATTAAAGTTTTTCGTTAATACTATATCTATGCAACTGCTTTGCCCATTACCTTGAAACTTCACATGGGTGTTTATCATCATATATTTTCATTCTACACCCCTCCGTATAGCCCCTGTGCCCAATGTCAAGGTCAAATTACTTTGAAGGTTTTGGTTAAGTTTTTTGGTTAAAGTTTTTTGGTGAAGTGTTTTGGGTTAAATTAATTGTTTTTGGTTAAGTTTTTTGGTTAAAGTTTTTCATTATACTATATCTCTGCAACTGCTTTGCCCATTACCTTGAAACTTCATATGGGTGTTTATCATCATCTATATTTTTCATTCTACCCCCCTCCCGTGCGGCCTCTGTGCCCAATGTCAAGGTCAAATTTACTTTGAAGTTTTTGGTTAAGTTTTTTGGTTAAGTTTTTTGGGTTTTAAAAGGTTTTTAAAAGTTTTTTTCGTTATAACTATATCTCCTGCAAACTGCTTTGCCCCATTACCATTCAAAACTTCACATGGGGTGTTTATCGTCATCTATATTTTTCATTCTACCCCTCTCCCGTGCGGGCCCCCTGTGCCCAATGTCAAGGTCAAATTACTTTGAAAGTTTTTAGCTAAGTTTTTGGGTTAAAGTTCTTTTTGGTTAAGTTTTTTGGTTAAAGTTTTTGGTTAAGTTTTTTGGTTAAAGTTTTTCGTTATACTATATCTCTGCAACTGCTTTGCCCATTACTTGAAACTTCAATTATGGGTGTTTATCATCATCTATATTTTCATTCTACCCCCTCCTGTGCGGCCCCTGTGCCCAATGTCAAAGGGAAGTCAAATTAACTTTGAAATTTAAATTTTTTGCTTAAGTTCTTTGGCCCATTAGTGTTTGGTTAAGCTTTTTTGTTAAGTTTTTTGGTTCAAAGTTTTTTGGTTAAATTTTATTTTTGGTTAATTTGTTTTTTGTTATACTATATCTCTGCAACTGCTTTGCCCATTACCTTGAAACTTCACATGGGTGTTTATCTCATCTATATTTTCATTCTACCCCCCTCCCGTGCGGGCCCCTGTGCCCAATGTCAAGGTCAAATTACTTTGAAGTTTTTGGTTAGGTTTTTTGGTTAAAGTTTTTTGTTTTTGTTAAGTTTTTTGGTTAAAGTTTTTGTTAAGCAAATGGTTTTTGTTAAAGTTTTTTCGTTATACTATAAATCTCTGCAACTGCTTTGCCCATTACCTTGAAACTTAACATGGGTGTTTATCATCATCTTTATTTTTTTCATTCTACCCCCCTCCCGTGCGGCCCCTGTGCCCAATGTCAAGGTCAAATTACTTTGAAGTTTTTGGTTAAAAGTTTTATGGTTTTTTAAATACTTTTTGGTTAAGTTTTTTGGTTAAGTTTTTTGGGTTAACGTTTTTTCGTTATCTATATCTCTGCAACTGCTTTGCCCCATTACTTTGAAACTTCACATGGGTGTTTATTCTACCCCCTCAGCTATATACATTAATATATCTGCAACTTGCTTTGCCCATTACCTTGAAACTTCACATGGGTGTTTATCATCATCTATATTTTTTTTCTTCTACCCCCCTCCCCGTGCGGCCCCAAATGTGCCCCATCCATCAAAGGTTCAAATTACTTTGAAGTTTTGGTTAAGTTTTATGGTTAACTTTTTGGTTAAGTTTTTTTTTGGTTAAGTTTTTTGGTTAAACGGTTTTTAAAGTTTTTAGTTATACTATATCTAACTTTGCAAAACTTGCTTTGCCCCCATTACTCTTTGAAACTTCACATGGGGTGTTTATTTCATCATCTATTTTTACAGTCTCCCCCTCCCAAATTTGGCCCCTTTGCGCCCTATGTCATAGGTCAAAATACTTTGATGGTTTTGGTTAAATTTTTGTTTTTTTGGTTAAAGTTTTTGGTTAAGTTTTTTGGTTCAAGTTTTTCGTTATACTATATCTCTACAACTGCTTTGCCCATTACCTAGAAACTTCATATTGGTGTTTATCATCATCTATATTTTCATTCTACCCCCCTCCCGTGCGGCCCCTGTGCAATGTCAAGGTCAAATACTGTTGAACATTTTGGTTACGTTTTGGTGGTTAATGTTTTTTGGTTAAGTTTTTTTGGTTAAAGTTTTTGGTTAAGTTTTTGGTTAAGTTTTTTGTTTTTCGTTTAAAGTTTTGTTTTTCGTTATACTATATCTCTGCAACTGCTTTGCCCATTACCTTGAAACTTCACATGGGTGTTTTTATCATCATCTTTATATTTTCATTCTACCCTCTCCCAGTGCGGCCCCTGTGCCCAATGTACAAGGTCTTATACTTGAAGTTTTTAGCTAAGTTTTTTGGTTAAAGTTTTTGGTTAAGTTTTTTGGTTAAAGTTTTTGGTTAAAGTTTTATGGTTAAAGGTTTTTTTTTCGTTATACTATATCTCTGCAACTGCTTTGCCCATTACCTTGAAACTTCATAGGGTGTGTATCATCATCTATATTTTCATTCTACCCCCTCCTGTGCGGACCCCTGTGCCCAATGTCAAGGTTCTCAAATTACTTTGATTTTTGGTTAAAGGTTTCTTTTTGGTTAAAGTTTTTGGTTAAGCTTTGGTTAAGTTTTTTGGTTAAGTATTTTGGTTTAAATTTTTTGGTTTTTTAAAAGTTTTTTGTTATACTATATCTCTGCAACTGCTTTGCCCATTACCTTGAAACTTCACATGGGTGTTTATCATCATCTATATTTTCATTCTACCCCTCTCCCGTGCCGGCCCCTTGTGCCCATGTCAAGGTCAAATTACTTTGAAGTTTTTGGCTAAGTTTTTTGGTTAATGTTTTTGGTTAAGTTTTTTTTGGTTAAAGGTTAAAGTTTTTTGGTTAAGTTTTTTGGTTAATGTTTTTCGTTATACTATGTCTCTGCAACTGCTTTGCCCATTACCTTGAAACTTCACATGGCTGTTTATCATCATCTATATTTTCATTCTACCTCCTTCCCAGTGCGGACCCCCCTGTGCCCAATGTCAGGTCAAATTACTTTGAAGTTTTTGGTTAAGTTTTTTGGTTAAAGTTTTTGGTTAAGTTCTTTGTTTAAAGTTTTTGTTTTAAGTTTTTTGGTTAAGTTTTTTGGTTAAAGTTTTTCGTTAAAGTTTTTCGTTATACTATATCTCTGCAACTGCTTTGCCCATTACCTTGAAACTTCACATTGGGTGTTTATCATCATCTATATTTTCATTCTAACCCACCCCTCCCGTGTTAGCCCCTGTGCCCAATGTCAAGTCAAATTACTTTGAAGGTTTTGGTTAAGTTTTTTGGTTAAAGTTTTTTTCGTTATACTATATCTCTGCAAACTGCTTTGCCAATTACCTTGAAAACTTCACATGGGTGTTTATCATCATTCTATATTTTCATTCTACCCCCCTTCCGTGCGACCCTGTGCCCAATGTGAAGGTCAAATTACTTTGAAGTTTTTGGTTACGTTTTTTGGTTAAAGTTTTTGGTGAAAGTGTTTGGTTAAAGTATTTTTGGTTAAGTTTTTTGGTTAAAGTTTTTTCATTCATACTATAAAATCTGCAAAAACTGCTTTGCCCATTTACCTTGAAACTTCATATGGGTGTTTATCATCATCTATATTTTTTTCATTTTCTACCCCTCCCGTGCGCTGGCCTCTGTGCCCAATGTCAAGGTCAAATTACTTTGAAGTTTTTGGTTAAGTTTTTTGGTTAAGTTTTTTGGTTAAAAGTTTTTCGTTATACTATATCTCTGCAACTGCTTTGCCCATTACCTTCAAACTTCACATGGGTGTTTATCGTCATCTATATTTTCATTCTACCCCTCTCCCGTGCGGCCCCTGTGCCCAATGTCAAGGTCAAATTACTTTGAAGTTTTTAGCTAAGTTTTTTGGTTAAAGTTTTTGGTTAAGTTTTTTGGTTAAAGTTTTTGGTTAGTTTTTTGGTTTAAATTTTTGTTTTTCGTTATACTATATCTCTGCAACTGCTTTGCCCATTACCTTGAAACTTCATATGGGTGTTTATCATCATCTATATTTTCATTCTACCCCCTCCTGTGCGGCCCCTGTGCCCAATGTCAAGGTCAAATTACTTTGAAATTTTTGCTTAAGTTCTTTGGTTAAAGTGTTTGGTTAAGCTTTTTTGGTTAAGTTTTTTGTTTTTTTAAGGTTAAGTTTTTTGGTTAAATTTTTTGGTTTTGGTTAAAGTTTTTTGTTATACTATATCTCTGCAACTGCTTTGCCCATTACCTTGAAAACTTCACATGGGTGTTTATCATCCATCTATATTTTCATTCTACCCCCTCAAGTGCGGCCCCTGTGCCCAATGTCAAGGTCAAATTACTTTGAAGTTTTTGGTTAAGTTTTTTGGTTAAAGTTTTGGTTAAGTTTTTTGGTTAAAGTTTTTGGTTAAGTTTTTTTTGGTTAAAGTTTTTCGTTATACTTATATCTGCAAAACTGCTTTTGCCCATTACCTTGAAACTTCACATGGGTTGTTTTATCATCATATATATTTTCATTCTACCCCCCTCCCGTGCGGCCCCTGTGCCCAATGTCAAGGTCAAATTACTTTGAAGTTTTTGGTTAAGTTTTATGGTTAAACTTTTTGGTTAAGTTTTTTGGTTAAGTTTTTTGGTTAACGTTTTTCGTTATACTATATCTCTGCAACTGCTTTGCCCATTACTTTGAAACTTCACATGGGTGTTTATCATCATCTATATTTTCATTCTATATCTGCAACTGCTTTGCCCATTACCTTGAAACTTCACATGGGTGTTTATCATCATCTGTATTTTCATTCTACCCCCCTCCCGTGCGGCCCCTGTGCCCAATGTCAAGGTCAAATTACTTTGAAGTTTTTGGTTAAGTTTTATGGTTAAACTTTTTGGTTAAGTTTTTTGGTTAAGTTTTTTGGTTAACGTTTTTCGTTATACTATATCTCTGCAACTGCTTTGCCCATTACTTTGAAACTTCACATGGGTGTTTATCATCATCTATATTTTCATTCTACCCCCCTCCCATTTGGCCCCTGTGCCCAATGTCAAGGTCAAATTACTTTGAAGGTTTTGGTTAAGTTTTTTGGTTAAAGTTTTTGGTTAAGTTTTTTGGTTCAAGTTTTTCGTTATACTATATCTCTGCAACTGCTTTGCCCATTACCTAGAAACTTCATATGGGTGTTTATCATCATCTATATTTTCATTCTACCCCCCTCCCGTGCGGCCCCTGTGCCCAATGTCAAGGTCAAATTACTTTGAACATTTTGGTTACGTTTTTTGGTTAAGTTTTTTGGTTAAGTTTTTTGGTTAAAGTTTTTGGTTAAAGTTTTTGGTTAAGTTTTTCGGTTAAAGTTTTTCGTTATACTATATCTCTGCAACTGCTTTGCCCATTACCTTGAAACTTCACATGGGTGTTTATCATCATCTATATTTTCATTCTACCCCTCTCCCGTGCGGCCCCTGTGCCCAATGTCAAGGTCAAATTACTTTGAAGTTTTTAGCTAAGTTTTTTGGTTAAAGTTTTTGGTTAAGTTTTTTGGTTAAAGTTTTTGGTTAAGTTTTATGGTTAAAGTTTTTCGTTATACTATATCTCTGCAACTGCTTTGCCCATTACCTTGAAACTTCATATGGGTGTTTATCATCATCTATATTTTCATTCTACCCCCTCCTGTGCGGCCCCTGTGCCCAATGTCAAGGTCAAATTACTTTGAAATTTTTGGTTAAGTTCTTTGGTTAAAGTGTTTGGTTAAGCTTTTTTGGTTAAGTTTTTGGTTAAGTTTTTTGGTTAAAGTTTTTCGTTATACTATATCTCTGCAACTGCTTTGCCCATTACCTTGAAACTTCATATGGGTGTTTATCATCATCTATATTTTCATTCTACCCCCTCCTGTGCGGCCCCTGTGCCCAATGTCAAGGTCAAATTAATTTGAAATTTTTGGTTAAGTTCTTTGGTTAAAGTGTTTGGTTAAGCTTTTTTGGTTAAGTTTTTGGTTAAGTTTTTTGGTTAAATTTTTTGGTTAAAGTTTTTTGTTATACTATATCTCTGCAACTGCTTTGCCCATTACCTTGAAACTTCACATGGGTGTTTATCATCATCTATATTTTCATTCTACCCCCCTTCCGTGCGACCCTGTGCCCAATGTGAAGGTCAAATTACTTTGAAGTTTTTGGTTACGTTTTTTGGTTAAAGTTTTTGGTGAAGTGTTTTGGTTAAGTTTTTTGGTTAAAGTTTTTCATTATACTATATCTCTGCAACTGCTTTGCCCATTAAAACCTTGAAACTTTTCATACCTGTGTTGAATTAATCAAATTCAATTTCTTAAATTCTTTTCATTCTAACCCCCCTCCCGGTTGCGTTTTTCCTTCTAGTGCCCAAATGTCAAGGTCAAATTTAACTTTTTGGGAAGTTTTGGTTAAGTTTTTTGGTTAAGTTTTTTGGTTAAAAGGTTTTCCGATTTTTATATCCTGCAAAAGCTTTGCCATTACCTGGAAACTTTCCCATTATTGGGTGGTGTATATAATTCTAAATTCTTTTTCATTCTACCCCCCTCAAGTTGGACGGCCTCCCTGTTCCCAATGTCAAAGTCAAATTACTTTGGAAAGTTTTTGGTTAAGGTTTTTTGGTTAGTTTTTTTGGTTATTAAAAGTTTTTCGTTTATTTTTACTATATCTCCCTGGCACTTTTTGCTTTTGCCCTTTACCTTTCAAACTTCACATGGGTGTTTATCGTCATCTATATTTTCATTCTACCCCTCTCCCGTGCGGCCCCTGTGCCCAATGTCAAGGTCAAATTACTTTGAAGTTTTTAGCTAAGTTTTTTTGGTTAAATGTTTTTGGTTAAGTTTTTTGGTTAAAGTTTTTGGTTAAGTTTTTTGGTTAAAGTTTTTCGTTATACTATATCTCTGCAACTGCTTTGCCCATTACCTTGAAACTTCATATGGGTGTTTATCATCATCTATATTTTCATTCTACCCCCTCCTGTGCGGCCCCTGTGCCCAATGTCAAGGTCATTTATTACTTTGAAAATTTTTGGTTAAGTTCTTTGGTTTAAGTGTTGGTTAAAGCTTTTTTGGTTAAGTTTTTGGTTAAGTTTTTTGTTTTTTGTTAAATTTTTTGTTATTTAAAAGTTTTTTGTGTATACTATATCTCTGCAACTGCTTTGCCCATTACCTTGAAACTTCACATGGGTGTTTATCATCATCTATATTTTCATTACTACCCCCCTCCCGTTTGGCCCCTGTGCCCAATGTCAAGGTCAAATTACTTTGAAGGTTTTGGTTAAGTTTTTTGGTTAAACTTTTTGGTTAAGATTTTTTGGTTAAGTTTTTTGAGGTTAACGTTTTTTCGTTATACTATATCTCCATGCAAACTGCTTTTGACCCATTACTTTTGAAACTTCACATGAGGGGTTGTTTATCATCATCTATATTTTCATTCTACCCCCCTCCCGTTTGGGCCCCTGTGCCCCAATGTCAAAGGTCCAAATTTACTTTGAAGGTTTTGGTTAAAGTTTTTGGTTTAAAGTCATTTGGTTAAGTTTTTTGGTTCAAGTTTTTCGTTATACTATATCTCTGCAACTGCTTTGCCCATTACCTAGGAACTTCATATGGGTGTTTATCATCATCTATATTTTCATTCTACCCCCCTCCCGTGCGGCTACACAGTGATAGTTTGGACCCTAGGCGTCACAGTGATATATCTGACAGACTGCATAGCGATAGTTCAGACACCAGACACCGCAGTGATGTGTCTAGTAGACTTCAAAGTGATAGTTTGGACACGAGACGCCATAATGATATGACTGGTAGACTACACAGTGAAAGTTCTGTCACTAGACACCATAGCGATATTGGTGGTAGAATACACAGCGATAGCGGAGACAGTAGAAATCGCAGAAACACAAGCCCTGCAGGCCCAGGGCAATCATCAGTTATGAGCACGTATACGTCCTCGATGGGGAGTTTGAGCATCGATGATTGGGACGTCCAGGATGCAACCAGCAAGTTGACGGCTACCGATCCCTTGCCCGACTCGCAAGTATGGTGTAGACTGTCTGTCACTGTTGTCTATTGGTACGTTTGCGACCAGTGTCATACAGTCAGAATTCGTTACAACGGCATAGTTCGTCAGAGATGAATCTGCCGTTATAACGAATATGCCGTTATAACGAATATGCCGGTATAAAGAATCGGCGATTTTCTCCTCGCTATCAGACTGTCGTGATAATTCCGGTAATTGGAACATGTCGGTAATTGGTAACCACGCATTGTATCGACGCTATTTGCTGTCATTTTACATTAGCATTATCGGCGAGATATATACTTATTTGTCACCACATTGATAAAGCAGTGCATATATACGAATTTATATCAAGGAAACAAACAAAATTCAAAGCTAACCCGGTATTTGACAAAGTCTAGGTTGCAGGCGAACCTGTTGTTAATTGTAGAGCGCGTGGTGAATACCGGATTATCTGTGAAATTGTTTCTTTATTGTTAGCAATTCGCAAACATGTGCATTTATAAAAGAAACACATATTTTAATAAACAGTTTGTTTTAATTTACATGCTAAAATTTATAAAATTGCAAAGCAAAAACATGTAGAGTGGTTTCCCTTTAAATATTTACATGACGATTCGTCCCTATCTGAACTCGCCCCAGAGGCAATGGTACACGATAATTATTTAAATTGTTCACGATTATGATATTTTTTTATTTGCAATCTATCGGTCCTTGCTGGATTTAATCACTTGTAAATTTAGTTGCTAACTGTTCATTTCTTAATTGATGTTTGCAAAATAGTACATCACAGCAGGTGACAAGGTACCGACACGTTAATTGCCGCGATTTATGACAGCATGGTCGGGGTTAATCAGCTGTGAAATTGTTTAGATATGGTCAGTGACTGGTTCCCGAATATCGGTTTCCGGCACGTAATGCCGGATAACAGAGCTGGTACCAGCGACGCCGGGTACCAGCGATGCCGGGTACCGGCGCCGTTATCATGGTTATGACGCACATTATATGGTCAGTGACTGGTTCCCGAATATCGGTTTCCGTAATGCCGGATAACAGAGCTGGGTCACAGCGCTGGTACCAGCGACGCCGGGTACCGGCGCCGTTATAACGCACATTAAATATGACTTAAACTGTGTATTCGTTTGCGGGAATTCCCTGCCGGTGCCGGAAGCCGAATTTGCCGGTATATCGAGCAGATTAAAGAGCATGCCGATTGGTTTGGCGGCTTATTGTGCCGGGAGGCGAATATGCCGCTATAACGTGTGCCGCTGTAACGAATTCTGACTGTATCAGGATTTTTTAACAAAATATTATAAAAAATAAAAATGTGTTTTCATCATGGCCCTGTGTAAAGTGGTTTAATTGAACATATATACGACACTAGGACTGCTGGGTTGTTTCAATTTTCACCGATATCGGTACGTAAGTATTAGATTTTCTACAAATAGGAAATCCGATATTTATGTACCTTTCGCATCTAAGTAACTATAATGGACACTGTCATGTTATTTTTCAGTGCCATTTATCAGAAAGGTGTATATTTTAAAAATCAGAAAATATCTGCAAATGGTGCAGATCCAGATGAGATGGCTCGTTATGAGACGGCTCATCTGCATCTACGCTGTTTGCAAACATTATAGGTCCGTAGTGTTGATCGGGTTAACTGGAGGAAATATTCATTATGTCTATTGGACTTGGAGGTATGAGTCTATGCATATCTTAGTCATGATTCCATCCTTAAGTTTTTACATCCGTATAGTGGTTGTGGCAAACAGTGTAGATCCAGATGAGCCGGCTCGTGTCGAGCCGTCTCATCAGGATCTGCACTTTTTGCAAGTAATTTTCATATTTTTTAGAACAAACCCATCCCCTTTTCATAAATGGTTTGAAAATAATTATGTGATGTGATGATAGGATTGGTTGCAAAATTAACATATCATCAAAATACGTTCCAGTTACTTAGGGGTGAACGGTTTAAAGGTACATGCCCACTCGGCAGGTTATGATATAGGGAGACATATAGTTTTGTTTATTCTGTAGATATGACATTTACTGGCAAAGTTAACGTTCATTCACCATTACTCCACCAGAGCTCCAGATAAGGTGTGTATTTGCGTAAATACCCAATTAAAATTGCCAAAAAACCCAATTGAAATCAGAAGTAGTGCGTATCAGAAAGCAATGAAAAATTTGTGGTATCTGTATCATGCTACAGGAAACAATAAGCAGACCACAAATATAGCATATTTTTTATTTTTCCATGAAAACACATCTTGGTACATTGTATTTCATTAGAATTGTCTCCTTGGAGACAATTCTAATGAAATACCAAGATGTGTTTTCATTTAGAAGCAAACTATTCAATAAGTGCGGTCTGCTGATTTTGAAATACCCAATTGCTTCAGAAATGATTGAGTGACAATACTCAATTACTAATTCCTTATCTGGAGCCCTGCTCCACATATTGATTGGCATTATTATACATTTTATATCAGACGTAAATTTACACACTGATATCAGGGATGATAACCGTGTTTCCTTAAATATTACTAAATGTTATTACATCTGTATAGCGGGCACTTGTAATTTTTAGGACTGGTGGAATAGTGACACAATTATACACTTATTTAATTCCTATAAAGAACAGTTTGTGCCTACTGAGTGGGCATGTACCTTCAATGGTCAATCTTACTGTGATTCACACCTGGGACCATGTGATCTCTGGTGTAGCAAAGGTCCCTGGCACCGGATCAGGACACTGTCTTTCAGTGCTGAACACTTTCATTGTACTGTGCTGAATGTTTTGCTATGGGAGAGCAAAACCTTGGAGCACACACTCGCAAGCGCAGGTGGTAACGGTGGCATATTCCTTACATTTTATACTAAAAATCAAGCAGTTAACTGGCTGACCTGAGCACAGTAAAAGTATTTGATTTGGAGCACACGCTCTTCATTTGCGAACACAGGTGCTAAAAGTGGGTATATTCTCAACTTTTATATGCAAAATCAATCAATTTAACTGTCTGATCCTGGGCACAGCTCAGGCTCAGCTAATAAAACTGTTTGATTTTGAGCACACTCTAGAATCGCGTAGGTGTCAACAGTGGGCATATTTGCAACATATTATACTCAAAATCAAGCAGTTTAACTGGCTGATCCTGAGCACAGCTCAGGCTCAGCAAATTAACCTGTTTGATTTAGATAGTCCTCGAGCACATACTCATCATTACAATCATGCACACAGGTGTCGACAGTGGGCAGTACGGGGGACGCGATGCCGAAGCAGAAGACGGCTAGCCCTCGTCGCAGCTCGAAGACGCGTAAACTGGATGACGTGCTGTGTCAGGTGTGCGGGGACGTGGCCGCGGACTTCTACTGTGGCGCCTACATCTGCAAGGTACGTCGCACAGATCACAGGGCTGAAAATATTGTAGCTTTCCTACTCGCCCGTCTGGGAAATTACAATTAAAATCTACTCGCTCAGGCAAAAATGTTGCTCGACTTTCGTTTTTAAAAGAAAGTACTAAAATTATGAAAATTGACCCTATTTGAGTATTCTTCTTGTCATTTTCAGGCTTGTATAACAAATTAAGATACTGTCTGATCGCTGAATATTGGTATTTCTTTTTTAAGTGTGGCCGAAAATAAAGCACGTAAGCAAGTCTTACATTTGCCATTCTTTTGTTACCTTTATATTGCAGAAATTCTACATGCAAACTACAGCTGATTTTCTTTATCTCGATAACATTTATCTCGATATACCTGCTTATCTCGATATACGTCCGAGGTCCCGGCCGAATTCCCTATATAGATGATGTATTTTACTCCTGAAAATTGATATCGGAAATGTCGATATTTTGGTTATGTCAAGGTGGAAATCGAGTCCCGATAGTATGTTTCCTTCATATATTCAGAGAGATTATCTCAGGTAAGTTTTCACACATCTATAGAAATAAAAAACGCCGCCTCTAAAATGTGTTAAACGTTACACTTAAACCATAATTAAACAATTATTCAATGTGACATCGGATCATTTTAACATGAAGATGAAATAAACGTCGTGGCAATCAAGTCGATTTGATTTGACTTCGGCCGAATTTGTTTGTTGTCGATGAGTCTAGTTTCGATGTGGTTTAGGGACGAAATGCGGGTATTGCATTTTGAGATTGAATAATAACATCATCAGAAAGGATGGCGAGCGTTGAAATTTAGATATAACGATTTTTCATTGATGTGTATTGGATATGATTTGCAAAACAAATGTTGTGTGCCGGAAATTGTGACGTGCATATGCGATATATTTAGTAACAACGCATGCGCGTTTCGTTAAAAGTGTGTGATTTATGAAAACGGGGAAGTAAAGTAAAGTCAATATTTTTGAAGCGATTCTGTTTGGATTTTTTTTTGAGAATGGTCACTAAATTTGGCGAATTTTTATCTCGGATATGTCGAGATATTTTGCTCAGTCTAGTGAACTTCGAGATAACGAGAATTACCCGTATATTGTTTTGTTGCATACTTATTCTGTTATTACATAATTTTAGATTTTAGATAAAAATAGATGTTCTATTTCAAAAATTCTTACGTAATTATTTCAGAAATTCTACATGAAATCCCACAAGCAGGAGAAGCTGAAGTACGTGTGTCTGTGAGAAAAGCAGTGTGTTGTGACCAAGGAGAGCCGGGTCCAGTGCCAGTACTGTCGCTACCAGAAATGTCTCACCCTCAACATGTACTCTCCGAAACAAGGTGGGTTTGATGAAGATTGATACATTAATTACCGATTTAAGACAATCAGTTAATTGATGAATAGAAGTTTGTTGTCTGCTGTATTTTTTTTGTATTTTTGTCGTCGATGAAAACGTGCTATCCAACACTTCAGAATCATTTCCAATGTGCTGTCTAATCCTGTTTTGGTCTCACCCACGATAGTGGAAAGTGAGACAAAGCGGGTACAATTCCGGCGTCGGCGGCATCGTCGTCAGTGTCGTCAACACTTTGGGATGTTTCTTTTGGACGTAACCAAATTGCCCATACATGTATCTCTTGATCATTAACACACTTTGCTTCCTCACATAGATAGCTATCAATCCAGTGTCATTCGGGTGTCCTTGACCATCATCTTGATGACCTTAACCTTTGTGGGACGTAAATTTGGACGTAGAAACATTTTCCCATTTCTCTTGATCCATTAGTCAGATCTTTACCAAATTCCATCAATAGATTCTCAAGTATCAACATTTCATAACATTTACTCAGAACCATAATTATCCCTTGCCGATATGGTCGAGGATGGGATACAGCTCATTACGAGTTGGCTCACTTGGATCTACAGTGTTTGCAAATGTTGGCTTTTTGGTCTGTATTGTTGAAAGTGTTAAACGTCTCTTGCCAGCGAAGGACACCCGGATGTCGGAGATCCCGTTTCGAGTCTGTTCCGTTCCATCTTCGGGATTCCACTTCGGGGCCATCATCTGTGAGGGGTGTAAGGTACGCAGGTCGCTTTCTACATATTTAACTAGATAACTATAATATGGTCAGATAGGTGGTTGAGGGGTTAAGACATCTTACTACCAATCACTAACCTCTGTTTACATATGAGACACGCCACGTGATTTTGTACCTACTGTCTGTTCCACGTTTTGCTGCCGACGAACATTTGGCCATTAAACACATTAAATCTAAAAAATATTTAAAAGTAAGTACTTTTTCATCAATGACAAAAAAGTCACCCTCCCCAAAAAATATTATTTGATGAATGGAATTCCATCAAATACTGATTTTATTGCGAAAAAACGATTTTCCTATTGGAATTTAACATGGGGAGTCAATTTCCAAAACTTTTTGTTTTTTTGATCCTGAAAGATAAAGAAAAAAAAGGAAAAAGTTTGGAAATTGAATCCGAAACCTGGCGAGAAAATGATGTAACTAAGAAAACAAGTTAGATTTTGAAAATCGGTCCACAAATAAAAAAAATCTATTTTTAGCCCCCATGTTAAATTCGCATAGGAAAATCGTTTTTTCGCAATAAAATCAATATTTGATGGAATTTCATCAAATAATTATACCCCCACAAGCAAAGTTTGAGTGGGTATATAGGAGTCAGCTTGTCGGTCTGTCGGTCTGTTGGAAATTCCCTTCCGCTCTATATCTTCTACACCCATGCATGGATTATCAAATGGCTTGGCACAAATGTTTCTCATGATGAGAAGGTGTGTCGCGATCAATAACCACGCACCTACGTCCAAGGTCAAGGTTACAGTTGAAGGTCAAAGGTCAAACCTATCGAAATTCCCTTCCGCTCTATATCTTCTACACCGATGCATGGATTATCAAATGGCTTGGCACAAATGTTTCTCATGATGAGAAGGTGTGTCGCGATCAATAACCACGCACGTACGTCCAAGGTCAAGGTCACAGTTGAAGGTCAAAGGTTCAAACCTATTGAAATTACCCTTCCGCTCTATATCTTCTACACCGATGCATGGATTATCAAATGGCTTGGCACAAATGTTTTCTCATGATGAGAAGGTGTTGTCGCGATCAATAAACCACGCACCTACGTCCAAGGTCAAGGTCACAGTTGAAGGTCAAAGGTCAAACCTATTGAAATTCCCTTCCGCACTATATCTTCTACACCGATGCATGGATTATCAAATGCCTTGGCACAAATGTTTCTCAGGATGAGAAGGTGTGTCGCGATCAATAACCCCACACCTACGTCCAAGGTCACAGTTGAAGGTCAAAGGTCAAACCTATTGCAGGTGGCAGACAGATAAACTGTATAGTTTGTGTACACAACTCCTCTGAAACAGTTCAGTGGATTGATCTGAAACTATACACACTTTTTATGCCGAACAAATTTTTTTTTTTACAAAAATATCATCCTTTTAACTTAGCCATTTTTAGCTCACCTGAGCGAAGCTCATGTCAGCTATTGTTACCGCAATGTATCCGTCGTCCGTCGTCGTCCGTCGTCCGTGAACATTTTCAAACGTCTTCTCCTCGGTAACCATTGGGTCTATAGTCACCAAATTTCATGGTCATGGTCCTTAGGTAGGGGGATTACAAAATTGTTAAAATGACGTCATTACTTAATCCAAGATGGCCGCCGTCTAAAAATAGCACAAATTCTTAAAAAATATTCTTCTCAAGAACCTCCAACCGGATTTCGACAAAACTTGGTAGGAATGATCGATATACATTGCTCTTTCAAAGTTGTTAAAATGGTGACCCTGGGGTGAAAAATGGGCGTGGCCTGTGGGGTCAAATTGGGGTCAAATTTTATTTTTGACTGAATATGGTCATTTCATATATCAAATTGAAGGTATCAATGAGGCGATCACTCTGGTGCATTTTTTGTCGAAATCGGATTGTTATGTCATCCAAGATGGCCGCCGAAAGGTCAAAAGGTCGTTCTTTTATTAGAGATTTCAAAATTCTTCTTCACATGAACCGCTTGGCCCATGGTAGCCAAACTTAAAAAGTTATGGTCCATGGGTGAAGCCTTTTCAGATTTGTTAAAATGGAGGTCATCACTAATCCAAGATGGCCGCCGTCTAAAAATAGCATAAATTCTTAAAAATCTTCTTCTCATGAACCGCTTGCCGGATTTCGACGAAACTTGGTAGTAATGATCGATGTACATTGCTCTTTCAAAGTTGTTAAAATGGTGACCCCGGGGTCAAAAATGGACGTGGCCCGTGGGGTCAAATTGGGGTCAAATTTTATTTTTGACCGAATATGGTCATGTCATATATCAAATTGAAGGTATCAATGAGGCGATCACTCTGGTGCAATATTTGTCGGAATCGGATGATTATGTCATCCATGATGGCCACCAAAAGGTCCATTTATTCAAGAATTTTAACGTCTTTTTCTCAGGAACCACATGGCCGATGCTGGGTGAAGCATTTTCAGATTTTGTAAAATGAGAGTCATCACTTAATCCAAGATGACCGCCATCTGAAAATAGCACTATTTTTTTAAAACACATGAACTCAATATCACATTCTCCTCTGGTGTTCATGGAGTCAGGTGAGCGAATTAGGGCCATCATGGCCCTCTTGTTTCTATTTTTATTAAATTGATTCATTGCATTCTTGACAAACTCGGCACAGAGTTTTTAATCAAAATCATATTAATCCATTACTCGTGTAAGATCCTCTATAACTGATGAATGAATTTTCAAATGTTTTCAGATTATCTCATTTTCATTGACCACGTACGCAGGTAAAAGGTCAATGTCACACATCTCTAAGGCCAGCATTAAATAACGATCATGAAATTTTTATTCAAACCTATAAAACTCTTCTAATGTTAAGCTATTTGTAAGTCCAACTCTTTGTGGGGGTATTATCATCACTCCTGTGATAGTTCTAGTTTTTTTTAGGGAGGGTGACTTTTTTGTTATTGATAAAAAAGTACTTACTTTTAAATATTTTTTAGTTTTAATGAGCCAAAAGTTTGTCGGCAGCAAAATGTGGAACAGACAGTAGGAACATGTGCGTTTTTTATGAAATATATTTACAGAAACTGTGATATTTTCTGTAAATGACATTGAAGGATGACAAAATTTCATTGCAAATGCAGAATTAAATACTATTCTGCATTTGCTATGAAAATTTCATCAACTTTTGACGTCATTTTTCATGAGATATCATTGCCCATGTTCTTAGGTGCAAAATCACATGGCGCGTCTCATATGAGGTCTAGTGATCAGGGGCCCGTTTCACTAAACTACGTACGACTAAAATGTCCGTAAGTGCTAAATTACGATAGTCTGCAAATTTATAATTAACAATGTTTTCTTCTAAACAATTACTGGATTGCACATGCAGTCTATGTAAATCCATCAATTGATCCTAAATTTGCACTTAAGAAAATTTTAGTCGTACAGCGTTTAGTGAACGGGCCCCTGGTGTAATAACAGAGCCTGGCACTAGATCAGTAAACTTTAGACATAGTCAAATTTCCCATATCTCTTGATCCGTTAGTCGGATCATTACCAAACTTCATCAATAGCTTCCTCACATTGATAGCTATACAATCAGTGTCATTTGGCTGCTCTTAACCATCATCTTGGTGACTTTAACCTTTGTAGGACGTACATTTTGGATTTAGCCAAAATTTCCATATCTATTGATCCTCATAAATGTTAAAATCTAGTTTGATTTTTGCGAAAGAAATAACATAAACGGAAATTAGCGAAGAGTTACTGAAATTCTCGAAAACTGGTCCTACTCGATTTGTGTACGTGTATGAACCGCGCAGAATAAAATATATATCGGTAAAACCGTGCAACATTTTGGACGTTTCCCATATTTCTTGATCCGTTAGTCGGATCATTACCCAGCTTTATCAATAGCTTCCTCACATTGATGGCTATCCATCCAGTATCATTCGGACGATCTTGACCTTCACCTTCGTGACCCTAACCTTTGTGGAACATACATTTTGAACATAGCCAACTTTCCCATATCGGATCATTACCAAACTTCATCCATTGCTTCCTCACAGTGATAGCTATCCATCCAGTGTCATTTGGGTGACATTGACCTTCACCTTGATGACCTTAACCTTTGTGGAACCTAAATTTTGGACGTAGCCAAATTTTACATATCTCTCAATTTGTTAGTCGGATCATTACCAAATTTTTTAAATAACTTTCTCACATTGATAGCTATCCACCCACTGTCATTTGTGTCAATAGTTTTGTACATACCTCCTGATCCGTTAGTCAGATCCTTTACCAAACTTCATCAATAGCTTCCTCTCATTGATGGCTATCCACCCATGGTCACCTTAACCTTCATGTCAATAATTTTGGACGTACATGTACATCCAAACGTTGAATATCTCTTAATTCGTTAGTCGGATCATCTCCAAACTTCTTCAATAGCTTCTTCACATTGATGGATATTTGCCAGTGTAATTTGGCTGATCTTGACCTTGGTGACCTTGACCTTGGTACCCTTGACCTTCACCTTAGTGACCTTAACCTTTGTGACAATATATTTGGATGTATGTCTAAATGTTGAATACCTACTGATTTATTAGTCAGATCCTTACCAAACTTCATCAATACCTTCCTCACATCGATGGCTATCCATCCAGTGTCATTTGGGTGACCTTGACCTTCACCTTGGTGACCATAACCTTAATAATTTGTGGACGTATTGAATACCTCCTGATTTGTTAGTCGGATGCTTGCCAAACTTCATCAATAGCTTTGTCTTGAGTGACCTTGACCTTGGTGACCTTGTTGTCACCACTCATTTGAACCGATGAGACAGTTCAAATGGTGGTCACGACATATATCTCCGAGCTCACATAAAGAAAATATTTAGGATTTTCCACAAACGAAATGGCATATCCTCAGCATGAAATGGGTTAAATAAGCATTTTACTTCACATTTCATAGGTATTTTTCCGTCAACTGGCGAAGGAACGTGACCCTGAACGATACCAATGCTCAAAGAGCGGGTACTGTGAGATCAATATCATGACCCGGAACCTGTGTAAAGCTTGCCGATATAAACGCTGTACCCAGGTCGGCATGTCCATTGAAGGTCAGTACTCGCTGGTCAGTAGTCTAGTGGGTGAGCCTTGGACTTCGATACAGGGTGTTGTCAGTTCAATACCTGCCTTGTGAAAAAATATGTTCATAGTATTTCCATCCTACTTGTATTTCGATGAGACTTGAAACCGAGGTAGGTATGGCTTGATTATTTACTGTCTGTTTCACGAAACCTGCCCAAATGTTACGGCCATACACACAATGCAAAAACAATGGGTTTTTTAGCTCACCTACACGAAGTGCAGAAGAGCTTATGGTATACCCCCGGCGTCTTCGGCATTCACAAACTTAACGTTGCGGTAAATGTCTTATAACTTCTGTTCCCTTCCATGGAACACCTTGATATTTATGCCCCCGCCACCGAATGGTGAGGGGGGCATATAGTGTTACCGGCGTCCGTACGTACGTAACGTACGGACGTACGTACGTCCCGAAACCTTAACGCTCGGGTAAATGGCTTATAATTTCTGTTTCCTTCCTCGGATCTGCTTCACATTTCACACACGCATTGCTCCAATGGTCCTTTACCACCATGTAACAAATCCACATTCGTCCCGCCCCCGCTAAGCCCATGGTCAAGGTCACAGACTTGGTGTGTTCGAAACCTTAACGCTCGGGTAAATGCCTTATAATTTCTGTTTCCTTGCTCGGATCTGCTTCACATTTCACACACGCATTGCTCCAATGGTCCTCTGCCACCCTGTGACAAATCCACATTCGTCCCGCCCCCGCTAAGCGCCGGGTCAAGGTCACAGACTTGGTGTGTTCGAAACCTTAATGCTCGGGTAAATGGCTTATAATTTCTGTTTCCTTGCTCGGATCTGCTTCACATTTCACACACGCAGTACTCTAATGGTCCTCTACCGCCCTGTGACAAATCCACATTCGTCCCACCCCTGCTAAGCCCAGGGTCAAGGTCACAGACTTGGTGCGTTTGAAACCTTAACACTTGGGTAAATGGCTTATGCCCCCGCCACCGAATGGTGAGGAGGGCATATAGTGTTACCGGCGTCCGTACGTACGGGACACGTACATACGTACGTACGTCCCGAAACCTTAACGCTCGGGTAAATGGCTTATAATTTCTGTTTCCTTGCTCCGATCTGCTTGACATTTCACACACGCATTGCTCCAATGGTCCTCTACCACCCTGTGACAAATCCACATTCGTCCCGCCCCCACTAAGCCCAGGGTCAAGGTCACAGACTTGGTGCGTTCGAAACCTTAACGCTCGGGTAAATGGCTTATAATTTCTGTTTCCTTGCTCGGAGCTGCTTCACATTTCACACACACATTGCTCCAATAGTCCCCTACTGCCCTGTGACAAATCCACATTCATCCCGCCCCCACTAAGCCCAGGGTCAAGGTCACAGACTTGGTGCGTTCGAAAACCTTAACGCTCGGTTAAATGGCTTATAATTTCTGTTACCTTGCTCGGATCTGCTTGACATTTCACACACGCATTGCTCCAATGGTCCTCTACCGCCCTGTGACAAATCCACATTCGTCCCACCCCCGCTAAGCCCAGGGTCAAGGTCACATACTTGGTGCGTTTGAAACCTTAACACTGGGGAATACTATGGATTTGACAGCGGGTCGCGTCCGCGTCCGCCGCAGACACTTCTTGTCCGGAGCATAACTCGAACACCCTTTGGAATGGAAATTTTCATGAAACTTCACACATGCAATAGACCACGACCCGTAGGAAGTGGTGTTCGCGCACAAGAATGACAACTCTTGCATAGCTAATTTTTAGTTATCTCTCCTTTTTTTTGTTCGCGCACTGATTTCGTGTCCGGAGCATAACTCGACCACCCACCCCTTTGGAATATTTTCATGAAACTTCACACATGCATAGACCACGACCCGAAGGTGTGTCGCGCACAAGAATGACAACTCTTGCATAGCTAATTTTTTAGTTATCTCCTTTTTTTGTTTCGCGCACTGATTTCGTGTCCGGAGCATAACTCGACCACCACCCTTTGGAATATTTTCATGAAACTTCCACACATGCATAGACCACGACCCGAACGTTTGTCGCGCACAAAGAATGAACAAACTCTTGCATAACTACAATTTTTTAAGTTAACTCCCTTTTTTGTTTCGCGCACTGATTGACCATAACTCGACCACCCTTTGGAATATATTTATGAAACTTCACACATTCAATTAGACCACGAACCGAAGGTGTGTCGTGCACAAGAATGACAACTCTTGCAGAGCTAATTTTTTAGTTATCTCACTTTTTTGTTTTTGCGCACTGATTTCCTGTCCGGAGCATAACTCGACCACCCTTTGGAATATTTTCATGAAACTTCACACATGCATAGACCACGACCCGGAGGTGTGTCACGCACAAGAATGACAACTCTTGCGTAGCTAATTTTTGAGTTATCTCCCTTTTTAGCTCGACTATTCGAAGAATAAGTAGAGCTTATGTTGTCACCCCGGCGTCGGCGTCGGCGTCACCGTCACGCCTTGGTTAAGGTTTTTAGTCAACCTTGTATATGGAATACTACTGGCCCTACACCCACCATACTTGCACAACTTCATCTCCTAGTGATGTACATCAATAACCCCTGATCTATATTTGACCTTCACCTACATTTCCTCTTGAATTACTTAGTTAATTCCCCTTGGTTAAGGTTTTTAATCAACCTTGGTTAAGGTTTTTAGTCAAGCTTGTATATGCAATACTACTGGCCCTACACCCACCATACTTGGACAACTTCATCTCCTAGTGATGCACATCAATAACCCCTGATCTATATTTGACCTTCACCTACATTTCCTCTTGAATTACTTAGTTAATTCCCCTTGGTTAAGGTTTTTTATTGTCAACCTTGGTTACTTTTTTTTTTTTTAGTCAAGCTTGTACATGGAACACTATTGTGCATACAGACACCATACTTGGACAACCTTTTCTCATAGGGATGTACATCAATAACCCCTGATCTATATTTGACCTTCACCTACATTTCCTCTTGAATTACTTACTTAATTCCCCTTGGTTAACGTTTTTAGTCAAGCTTGGTTAAGGTTTTTAGCTCGACTATTCGAAGAATAAGTAGAGCTTATGTTGTCACCCCGGCGTCGGTGTCAGCGTCGGCGTCGGCGTCACCGTCACGCCTTGGTTAAGGTTTTTAGTCAAGCTTATATATGGAATACTACTGGCCCTACACCCACCATACTTGGACAACTTCATCTCCTAGTGATGTACATCAATAACCCCTGATCTATATTTGATCTTGACCTACATTTCCTCTTGAATTACTTGGTTAATTCCCCTTGGTTAAGGTTTTTAGTCAACCTTGGTTAAGGTTTTTTTTCAAGCTTGTACATTGAATACTATTGTGCATCCAGACACCATACTTCGACAACCTTTTCTCATAGTTATGTACATCAATAACCCCTGATCTATATTTGACCTTCACCTACATTTCCTCTTCAATTACTTACTTAATTCATTTTGGTTAAGCTTTTTAGTCAACCTTCTATATGGAATACTACTGGCCCTACGCCCACCATACTTGGACAACGTCATCTCCTAGTGATGTACATCAACAACCCCTGATCTATATTTGACCTTGACCTACATTTCCTCTTGAATTACTTACTTAATTCCCCTTGGTTAACGTTTTTAGTCAAGCTTGTAGATGGAATACTCCTGGCCCTACACCAACCATACTTGGAAAACTTCATCTCCTAGTGATGTACATCAACAACCCCTGACCTATATTTGACATTGACCTACATTTAACCTTCAATTACTTAGTTAATTCCCATTGGTTAAGGTTTTTACTCGACCTTGGTTAAGCTTTTTACTCAAGCTTGTACATGGAATACTATTGTGCATACAGACACCATACTTGGACAACCTTTTGTTATAATGATGTACATCAATAACCCCTGATCTATATTTGACCTTGACCTACATGTCCTCTTGAATTACTTACTTAATTCTCTTTGGTTAAGGTTTTTAGTCAAGCTTGTAGATAGAATACTCATGGCCCTACACCAACCATACTTGGACAACTTCATCTCCTAGTGATGTACATCAATAATCCCTGACGTATATTTGACCTTGACCTACTTTTAACCTTGAATTACTTAGTTATTTCCCCGTGGGTAAGGTTTTTAGTCAAGCTTGTATATGGAATACTCCTGGCCCTACACCAACCATACTTGGACAACTTCATCTCCTAGTGATGTACATCAACAACCCCTGACCTATATTTGACCTTAACCTACATTTAACCTTAAATTACTTACTTAATTCCCCTTGGTTAAGTTTTTTGTCGCGCCCGCTTGCGGAAAGCGCGATATAGTCGGCACTTTGGCGTACGTACATACGTACGTACGTACGTGTGTCCGGTTAAAGTTTTTGGTTAAGTTGTTTGGTTAAGTTTTTTGGTTAAAGTTTTTGGTTAAGTTGTTTAGTTAAAGTTTTTGGTTAAGTTTTTTAAGGTTAATTTTTTGGTTAAAGTTTTTGGTTAAAGTTTTTCGTTATACTATATCTCTGCAACTGCTTTGCCCATTACCTTGAAACTTCACATGGGTGTTTATCATCATCCATATTTTCATTCTACCTCCCTCCCATGCGGCCCTAGCTGTGCCCAATGTCAAGGTCAAATTACTTTGAAGTTTTTGGTTAAGTTCTTTGGTTAAAGTTTTTGGTTAAGTTTTTTGGTTAAGTTTTTTTGTTAAAGTTTTTGGTTAAGTTTTTTGGTTAAAGTTTTTCGTTATGCTGTATCTCTGCAACTGCTTTGCCCATTACCTTGAAAACTTCACATGGGTGTTTATCATCATCTATATTTTCATTCTACCCCCTCCCGTGCGGCCCCTGTGCCCAATGTGAAGGTCAAATTACTTTGAAGTTTTTGGTTAAGTTTTTTGGTTAAAAGTTTTTGGTTAAGTTGTTTGGTTAAGTTTTTTGGTTAAAGTTTTTGGTTAATTTTTTTGTTTAAAGTTTTTTGTTATACTATATCTCTGCAACTGCTTTGTCCATTACCTTGAAAACTTCACATGGGTGTTTATCATCATCTATATTTTCATTCTACCCCCCTCCCGTGTGGGTTCTGTGCCCAATGTGAAGGTCAAATTACTTTGAAGTTTTTGGTTAAAAGTTTTTGGTTAAGTTTTTTGGTTAAGTTTTTTGGTTAAAGTTTTTGTTAAATTTTCTGGTTAAAAGTTTTTCGTTATACAATATCTGTGCAACTGCTTTGTCCATTACCTTGAAAACTTCACATGGGTGTTTATCATCATCTATATTTTCATTCTACCCCCCTCCCGTGCGGCCCCTGTGCCCAATGTCAAGGTCAAATTACTTTGAAGTTTTTGGTTAAGTTTTTAGCTCACCTGAGCGAAGCTCATGTGAGCTATTGTTATCGCAATGTGTCCGTCGTCGTCCGTCGTCGTCCGTGAACATTTTCAAACGTCTTCTCGTCGGTAACCATTGAGCCTATGGTCACCAAACTTCATGGTCATGGTCCTTAGGTAGGGGGATTACAAAATTGTTAAAATGACGTCATTACGTAATCCAAGATGGCCGCCGTCTAAAAATAGCACAAATTCTTAAAAAATCTTCTTCTCAAGAACCGCCAACCGGATTTCGACAAAACTTTGTAGGAATGATCGATGTACATTGCTCTTTGAAAGTTGTTAAATTGGTGACCCCGGGGTCAAAAATGGGCGTGGCACGTGGGGTCAAATTGGGGTCAAATTTTATTTTTGACCGAATATGGTCATGTCATATATCAAATTGAAGGTATCAATGAGGCGATCACTCTGGTGCATTTTTTGTCGAAATCGGATTGTTATGTCATCCAAGATGGCCGCCGAAAGGTCAAAAGGTCGTTCTTTTATTAGAGATTTCAAAATTCTTCTTCACATGAACCGCTTGGCCCATGGTAGCCAAGCTTAAAAGTTATGGTCCATGTATGAAGCCTTTTCAGATTTGTTAAAATGGAGGTCATCGCTAATCCAAGATGGCCGCCGTCTAAAAATAGCATAAATTCTTAAACAATCTTCTTCTCATGAACCGCTAGCCGGATTTCGACGAAACTTAGTAGGAATAATCGATGTACAATGCTCTTTCAAAGTTGTTAAAATGGTGACCCCGGGGTCAAAAATGGGCGTGGCCCGTGGGGTCAAATTTTATTTTTGACCGAATATGGTCATGTTATATATCAAATCGAAGGTATCAATGAGGCGATCACTCTGGTACATTTTTTGTCCAAATCGGATTGTTATGTCATCCAAGATGGCCGCCGAAATGTCAAAAGGTCGTTCTTTTATTAGAGATTTAAAAATTCTTCTTCACATGAACCGCTTGGCCCATGGTAGCCAAACTTAAAAGTTATGGTCCATGGGTGAAGCCTTTTCAGATTTGTTAAAATGGAGGTCATCGTTAATCCAAGATGGCCGCCGTCTAAAAATAGCATAAATTCTTAAAAAATCTTCTTCTCATGAACCGCTAGCCGGATTTCGACAAAACTTGGTAGGAATGATCGATGTACATTGCTCTTTGAAAGTTGTTAAAATGGTGACCCCGGGGTCAAAAATGGGCGTGGCCCATGGGGTCAAATTGGGGTCAAATTTTATTTTTGACTAAATATGGTCATGTCATATATCAAATTGAAGGTATCAATGAGGCGATCACTCTGGTGCAATATTTGTCGGAATCGGATGATTATGTCATCCATGATGGCCACCAAAAGGTCCATTTATTCAAGATTTTTAACGTCTTTTTCTCAGGAACCACATGGCCGATGCTGGGTGAAGCATTTTCAGATTTTGTAAAATGAGAGTCATCGCTTAATCCAAGATGACCGCCATCTAAAAATAGCACAATTTTTTTAAAACACATGAACTCAATGTCACATTCTCCTCTGGTGTTCATGGAGTCAGGTGAGCGAATTAGGGCCATCATGGCCCTCTTGTTTGGTTAAAGTTTTTGGTTAAGTTTTTTGGTTTTAAAGTTTTTGGTTTAAGTTTTTTGGTTAAGTTTTTTGGTTAAAAGTTTTTCGTACTATATCTCTGCAATGCTTTGCCCATTTACCTTGAAATTCACATGGTGTTTATCATCATCTATATTTTCATTCTACCCCCCTCCCGTGCGGCCCCTGTGCCCAATGTCAAGGTCTAATTACTTTGAAGTGTTTGGTTAAAGTTTTTTTCGCGCCTTGCAGCCCTCCCCGAGCCCTCGGCGCTTTTTTCTTGCGGGAAAGCGCGATATAGTCGGCACTTTGTCGTAACGTACGTATGTACGTACGTACGTGTGTCCGGTTAAAGTTTTTGCTTAAGTTTTTTGGTTAAAGTTTTTCGTTATACTATATCTTTTTTTTTAGTGTCCATGCCTCGCCACAAGGCGCGACATGCAGGCCGCGGCTATCTAGTTACTCAACCTTGGTTTAACGGTTTTTAGTCCAAGCTTGGAGAATGGAATTTACATATTGTGCATACAGGACACCAATACTTGGAAACATTTTCATCCCTCATAGGGATGTACATCAATAACCCCTGACCTCTATTTTACCTTCACCTACATTTAACCTTCAATTACTTGGTTAATGTTTATAGTCAAGCTTGTATATCGAATACTTCTGGGCCTACATCAACCATACTTGAACAACTTTATCTCCTAATGATGTACATCAATAATCCCTGACCTATATTTGACCTTGACCTACTTTTATCCTTGGATTACTTAGTTATCTCCCCTTGGTTACGGTTTTTAGTCAAGCTTGTATATGGAATACTCCTGGGCCTACAGCAACCATACTTGGAAAACTTTATCTCCTAGTGACGTACATCAATAATCCCTTGGTTAATGTTTTTAAGTCAACCTTGGTTAAGGTTTTTATGCAGGCCGCAGCCACCTTCTTTGTCAAGCTATGTGTACATCGACAACCCTCGTAGTCGAGCTATGCTGTTCTCCTACAGCTCTTGTTAGTCAAGCTGGTACATGGAATACTATTGTGCATACAGACACCATACTTGGACAACCTTTTCTCATAGGGATGTACATCAATAACCCCTGATCTATATTTGACCTTGACCTACATTTCCTCTTCAATTACTTAGTTAATTTCCCCTTGGTTATGGTTTTTAGACAAGCTTGTATATGGAATACTACTGGCCCTACACCCACCATACTTGGACAACTTCATCTCCTAGTGATGTGCATAAATAACCCCTGACCTATATTTGACCTTCACCTACATTTCCTCTTGAATTACTTACTTAATTCCCCTTGGTTATGGTTTTTAGTCAACCTTGGTTAAGGTTTTTAATCAAGCGTGTACATGTAATACTATTGTGCATCCAGACACCATACTTGGATAACTTTTTCTCATAGGGCTGTACATCAATAACCCCTGACCTTTATTTTACCTTCACCTACATTTAACCTTGAATTACTTGGTTAATGTTTATAGTCAAGCTTGTATATGGAATACTCCTGGGCCTACATCAACCATACTTGGACAACTTCATCTCCTAGTGATGTACATCAATAATCCCTGACCTATATTTGACCTTGACCTACTTTTATCCTTGGATTACTTAGTTATTTCCCCTTAGTTACTGTTTTTAGTCAAAGCTTGTATATGCAATACTCCTGGGCCTACAGAAACCATACTTGGAAAACAATAGCCTTCTCCGGTTGAACAATAGAGACTGGGAGAACCATTCACCTGTGCATGTGCTAGCATGTGCAAATTTCCAGTCTTGACCACTCTGACCACAGGTAATTTATACAGGTAAATTACTACATTGGATATTACATTTCCGTAAACTGTATTGAAAATATTGTGGCATTATGTGGACCTGTGCAGATATATGTAGATAAATATAGGACTATTAAAAAAAAATTCTGGGCTCCAGTAGCAAGCATTATTATTTTTAATTTTTAAACATTTTTTTTCCATTTTTTTTTTTTTTTTCATTTTTTTTTTCAAATTCTTTTTAAATTTTTGTCTAGTAGCATAAGGTCGTAAGTGCTATATACAGACTATTATCATATAATAAAACAATTATTGACTAGTGAGCCATAGAATATAATCTGATATTTCATGGCTCACTAGTCAATAATTGTATAATATGTTCGGGCCAGTGAAAATTGCTTTCGGGCCCAGGCTCGAGGTCAAGGCGGGACAAGGCGAGGCATTTGATTCCGCGGAATTCTTGTTTACTTATCTCCCTTTGTTGTTTCATGGTCTGATTTCGTATCCAGAGCATAACTCGAACACCCATTGGAATATTTTTAGCGTACGGGGATCTTATTGGGTAGGGTTAGGATAGTGTTGGGTACTCTTGTTGTGTATTTTTATACAGTAAAAACCCAACAAGTTTTCATTCGTAGGAACGTGCGTCCCGTCCTCCCGTCCGTCCGTCCGTCCGTCACAAAACTTTTAACACTCGGGTAAATGTCTCATAATTTCTTCATCCTTCGATCGATCTGCTTCATATTTCATACACATTGCTCTGATGGTTCACTACCGCCCTGTGCCTGCCCCCGTTTGTCCTGCCCCCGCCAAGCCCAGGGTCACGGTCACATACTTGGTGCTTCAAAAACTTTAACGCTCAGGTTAATATCTTATAATTTCTGTTTTCTTTCACGGATCAGCTTCATATTTCATATACACATTGCTCTAATGGTCCTCTACCGCCCTGTGCCAAATCCACGTTCGTCCTGCCCCCGCCAAGCCCAGGGTCAAGGTCACATACTTGGTGCTTCAAAAACTTTAGTGCTCAGGTAAATATCTTATCATTTTTCTTTCCATTCACAGATCAACTTCATATTTCATATACGCGTTGCTCTAATGGTCCTCTACTGCCCTGTGCCAAATCCACGTTCGTCCTGCCCCCGCCAAGCCCAGGGTTAAGATCACATACTTGGTGCTTCAAAAACTTTAACGCTCGGGTAAAAGAAAATTTTGACTTGGAATTTGACCTCATTTATTATCAAAGCGATATGTGGGACATCCATGTTCTATGAACACATTTTCTAGTTTATTAAACTTCACACATGCATAGAAGACGACCCAAAGGTGTGTCGCACGTAAGAATGACAACTCTTGCGTCGTTAATTTCTTAGTTATCTCCCTTTGTTGTTTCGTGCACTGATTTCGTGTCCGGAGCATAACTCGAACACCCTTTGGAATATTTTCATGAAACTTCACACATGCATAGACCACGACCCTAAAGGTGTGTCACGCAAGAATGACAACTCTTGCATCACTAATTTTTTAGTTATCTCCCTTTGTTTTTCCGTCACTGATTTTGTCTGCGGAGCATAACTCTAACACCCTTTTTAGCTCACCTGAGCGAAGCTCATGTGAGCTATTGTTAACGCAATGTGTCCGTCGTCCGTCGTCCGTCGTCCGTCGTCGTCCGTCGTCGTCCGTGAACATTTTCAAACGTCTTCTCCTCAGTAACCATTGGGCCTATAGTCACCAAACTTCATGATCATGGTCCTTAGGTAGGGGGATTACAAAATTGTTAAAATGACGTCATTGCGTAATCCAAGATGGCCGCCGTCTAAAAATAGCACAAATTCTTCAAAAATCTTCTTCTCAAGAACCGCCAACCGGATTTCGACAAAACTTGGTAGGAATGATCGATGTACAATGCTCTTTCAAAGTTGTTAAAATGGTGACCCTGGGGTCAAAACTGGGCGTGGCCCGTGGGGTCAAATTGGGGTGAAATTTTATTTTTGACCGAATATGGTCATGTCATATATCGAATTGAAGATATCAAAGAGGCGATCACTCTGGTGCATTTTTTTGTCGAAATCTGATGGCTATGTCATCCAAGATGGCCGCCGAAAGGTCAAAAGGTCGTTCTTTTATTAGAGATTTCAAAATTCTTCTTCACATGAATCGCTTGGCCCATGGTAGCCAAACTTAAAAAGTTATGGTCCATGGGTGAAGCCTTTTCAAATTTGTTAAAATGGAGGTCATTGCTAATCCAAGATGGCCGCCATCTAAAAATAGCATAAATTCTTAAAAAATCTTCTTCTCATGAACCGCTAGCCGGATTTCGACGAAACTTGGTAGGAATGATCAATGTACAATGCTCTTTGAAAGTTGTTAAAATGGTGACCCCAGGGTCAAAAATGGGCGTGGCCTGTGGGGTCAAATTGGGGTCAAATTTTATTTTTGACCGAATATGGTCAAGTCATATATCGAATCGAAGGTATCAAAGAGGCGATCACTCTGGTGCATGTTTTGTCGAAATATGATGGTTATTTCATCCAAGATGGCCACCGAAAGGTCAAAAGGTCGTTCTTTTATTAGAGATTTCAAAATTATTCTTCACATGAACCGCTTGGCCCATGGTAGCTAAACTTAAAAGTTATAGTTCATGGGTGAAGCCTTTTCAGATTTATTATAATGGAGGTCATCGCTAATCCAAGATGGCCGCCGTCTAAAAATAGCATAAATTCTTAAAAAATCTTCTTCTCATGAACCGCCAACCGGATTACGACGAAACTTGGTAGGAATGATCAATGTACAATGCTCTTTCAAAGTTGTTAAAATGGTGACCCCGGGGTCAAAAATGTGCGTGGCCCGTGGGGTCAAATTGGGGTCAAATTTTATTTGTGACCGAATATGGTCATGTTATATACCAAATTGAAGGTATCAATGAGGCGATCACTCTGGTGATTTTTTTGTCGAAATCTGATGGTTATGTCATCCAAGATGGCCGCCGAAAGGTCAAAAAGTCGTTCTTTTATTAGAGATTTAAAAATTCTACTTCACATGAACCGCTTGGCCCATGGTAGCCACACTTCACAGTTATGGTCCATGGGTGAAGCCTTTTCAAATTTGTTATAATGGAGGTCATCGCTAATCCAAGATGGCCGCCGTCTAAAAATAGCACAAATTCTTAAAAAATCTTTTCCTCATGAACCACTGGCCGGATTTCGACGAAACTTGGTAGGAATGATCGATGTACAATGCTCTTTTAAATTTGTGAAAATGGTGACCCCGGGGTCAAAAATGGGCGTGGCCCGTGGGGTCAAATTTTATTTTTGACCGAATATGCTCATGTCTTATATCAAATTGAAGGTATCGATGAGGCGATTGCTGGCTGCAATATTTGTCGGAATCGGATGATTATGTCTTCCATGATGGCCGACCAAAAGGTCCATTTATTTGAGATTTTGAACGTTTTTTTCTCAGGAACCACATGGCCGATGCTGGCCAAACTTCATAGGAAGTTCCGATCCTTGGGTGAAGCATTTTCAGATTTGGTAAAATGAGAGTCATCGCTTAATCCAAGATGACCGCCGTCTAAAAATAGCACAATTTTTTTAAAACACATGAACTCAATGTCACATTCTCCTCTGGTGTTCATGGAGTTAGGTGAGCGAATTAGGGCCATCATGGCCCTCTTGTTTCAAACTACTTGTGTATCTGGGGAGGGGGATACACATGCGCTTGTCGACAAGCGTCCATTTCTAGTTTCTATTGCCTTGCTCGGATCTGCTTGACATTTCACACACGCATTGCTCCAATGGTCCTCTGCCACCCTGTGACAAATCCACATTCGTCCTGCCCCCGCCAAGCCCAGGGTCAAGGTTACATACTTGGTGCTTCAAAAACTTTAACGCTCAGGTAAATATCTTATAATTTCTGTTTTCTTTCACGGATCAGCTTCATATTTCATATACGCATTGCTCTAATGGTCCTCTACTGCCCTGTGCCAAATCCACGTTCGTCCTGCCCCCGCCAAGCCCAAGGTCAAGGTCACATACTTGGTGCTTCAAAAACCTTAGCGCTCGGGTAAATATCTTATCATTTTTATTTCCATTCACGGATCAACTTCATATTTCATATACGCGTTGCTCTAATGGTCCTTTACCGCCCTGTGCCAAATCCACGTTCGTCCTGCCCCCGCCAAGCCCAGGGTTAAGATCACATACTTAGTGCTTCAAAAACTTTAACGCTCAGGTAAATATCTTATAATTTCTGTATTCTTTCACGGATCAGCTTCATATTTCATATATGCATTGCTCTAATGGTCCTCTACCGCCCTGTGCCAAATCCAATCCACGTCGTCCTGCCCCGCCAAGCCCAGGGTCAAGATCACATACTTGGTGCTTCAAAAACTTTAACGCTCAGGTAAAAGAAAATTTTGACTTGGAATTTGACCTCATTTATTATCAAAGCGATATGTGGGACATCCGTGTTCTATGAACACATTTTCTAGTTTATTAAACTTCACACATGCATAGAAGACGACCCAAAGTGTGTCGCACGTAAGAATGACAACTCTTGCGTCGTTAATTAACTTAGTTATCTCCCTTTGTTGTTTCGTACACTGATTTCGTGTCCGGAGCATAACTCGAACACCCTTTGGAATATTTTCATGAAACTTCACACATGCATAGACCACGACCCTAAAGGTGTGTCACGCAAGAATGACAACTCTTGCATCACTAATTTTTTAGTTATCTCCCTTTGTTTTTCCGTCACTGATTTTGTCTGCGGAGCATAACTCTAACACCCTTTTTTCAAACTACTTGTGTATCTGGGGAGGGGGATACACATGCGCTTCTCGACAAGCGTCAATTTCTAGGTTCTATTTCCTTGCTCGGATCTGCTTGACATTTCACACACGCATTGCTCCAATGGTCCTCTGCCACCCTGTGACAAATCCACATTCGTCCTGCCCCTGCCAAGCCGAGTGTCAAGGTTACATACTTGGTGCTTCAAAAACTTTAACGCTCAGGTAAATATCTTATAATTTCTGTTTTCTTTCACGGATCAGTTTCATATTCTATATACGCATTGCTCTAATGGTCCTCTACTGCCCTGTGCCAAATCCACGTTCGTCCTGCCCCCGCCAAGCCCAGGGTCAAGGTCACATACTTGGTGCTTCAAAAACTTTAGCGCTCAGGTAAATATCTTATCATTTTTATTTCCATTCACGGATCAACTTCATATTTCATATACGTGTTGCTCTAATGGTCCTCTACCGCCCTGTGCCAAATCCACGTTCGTCCTGCCCCCGCCAAGCCCAGGGTTAAGATCACATACTTAGTGCTTCAAAAACTTTAACGCTCAGGTAAATATCTTATAATTTCTGTATTCTTTCACGTATCAGCTTCATATTTCATATATGCATTGCTCTAATGGTCCTCTACCGCCCTGTGCCAAATCCACGTTCGTCCTGCCCCCGCCAAGCCCAGGGTCAAGGTCACATCTTGGTGCTTCATCAAAAACTTTAACGCTCAGGTAAAAGAAAATTTTGACTTGGAATTTGACCTCATTTATTATCAAAGCGATATGTGGGACATCCGTGTTCTATGAACACATTTTCTAGTTTATTAAACTTCACACATGCATAGAAGACGACCCAAAGGTGTGTCGCACGTAAGAATGACAACTCTTGCGTCGTTAATTTCTTAGTTATCTCCCTTTGTTGTTTCGTACACTGATTTCGTGTCCGGAGCATAACTCGAACACCCTTTGGAATATTTTCATGAAACTTCACACATGCATAGACCACGACCCTAAAGGTGTGTCACGCAAGAATGACAACTCTTGCATCACTAATTTTTTATTTATCTCCCTTTGTTTTTCCGTCACTGATTTTGTCTCCGGAGCATAACTCTAACACCCTTTTTTCAAACTACTTGTGTATCTGGGGAGGGGGATACACATGCGCTTGTCGACAAGCGTCCATTTCTAGTTTCTATTTCCTTGCTCGGATCTGCTTGAAATTTCACACACGCATTGCTCCAATGGTCCTCTGCCACCCTGTGACAAATCCACATTCGTCCCACCCCCACTAAGCACAGGGTCAAGGTCACAGACTTCGAAACCTTAACGTTCGAAACCTTAACGCTCGGGTAAATGGCTTATAATTTCTGTTTCTTTGTTCGGATCCGCTTCACATTTCACACACACAGTGCTCTAATGGTCCTCTACCGTCCTGTGACAAATCCACATTCGTCCCGCCCCCGCTAAGCCCAGGGTCAAGGTCACAGACTTGGTGCATTTGAAACCTTAATGCTCGGGTAAAGGGCTTATAATTTCTGTTTCCTTGCTCAGATCTGCTTCACATTTCATACATGCATTGCTCCAATGGTCCTCTACTGCTCTGTGACAAATCCACATTCGTCCCGCCCCCGCTAAGCCCAGGGTCAAGGTCACAGACGTTTGAAACCTTAACGGTCAGGTAAATGGCTTATAATCAAATATGCCTCGTTTTGTTTGGCTGGCAGCGGGGGCATTCGTGTGCCGACAGGCCACATTTCTAGTAATTTCTATTTCCTTGCTCAGATCTGCTTCACATTTCACACACACATTGCTCCAATGGTCCTCTACCGCCATGTGACAAATCCACATTCATCCCGCCCCCGCTAAGTCCAGGGTCAAGGTCACAGACTTTCAGCGTTCAAAACCTTAACGCTCGGGTAAATGGCTTATTATGCCCCCGCCACCGAATGGTGAGGGGGGCATATAGTGTTACCGGCGTCCGTACGTACATAAATTTTGTATAACTTCTGTTTTCAGGGAGCGCATTGATATTTCATACATGCATTCATCTTAATATGCTATATCATGCTATACCAAATCCACGACCCACCTTCCACCACTGATCCCAATGTCAAGGTCCACCACACACCCCTTAACCCAAGGTCAAGTTATATAATATTCATGTTTTTTATACAGCTGTGCCAAGTTTGAGTGAATGCTGCCAACAGGCGAGCTTTGTTGTCTTCTGACAACTCTTGTTTATATATTAAATTATATCAATATTTAAGAACGAGCCGTCTTTTTATTTCGTAAAATTTTGTCAAATATTGATTTTATTAGCCAGGTTTTTTTGGAGAAAAAAATCCAGGCTATTGGATTGGCGAAAGCCGGGCGGGCGGGCGGCATCCACAATCAATGTTAAGTTTTCGTGTTTGAGTCAATTTCTTTGTTACTGTATCACATAGGACCAACAAGCTTTCACAGCTTCATAATCAAGGGGTGCCCACCACATATCACTATCCAACATGTTGCCTTTTTAGCCAGGTTTTTTGAAAAAAAATCCAGGCTATTGGATTGGCGAAAGACGGGCGGGCGGGCGGGGGGTGGGGCGGTGTGGGCGGGTGGGCGGGCGCGGGCGGGCGGGCGGTGGGCGCGGTCCACAATCAATGTTAATTTTCGTGTTTGAGTCCATTTCTTTGTTACTGTACCAACATAGGACCAACAAGCTTTCACAGCTTCATAACCAAGGGGTGCCCACCACATATCACTATCCAACATGTTACCTTTTTAGCCAGGTTTTTTGAAAAAAAATCCAGGCTATTGGATTGGCGAAAGCCGGGATGGGCGGTGGGCGGCGTCCACAATCAATGTTAAGTTTTCGTGTTTGAGTCCACCTTTTTTGTTATGTACCACATAGGACCTCAAAAACTTCCTTCACGCATTTCATATCATTGGGGTGCCAACCACCAATATCAACTACTATCCAACATGTTACCTTTTTTTGAACTTGACCCATTTTTTCCGCGCAGTCGACTTAGCCATTTTCAATGTTAACTTTTCGCGTTTACAATGTTAAGTTTTCGTGTTTGAGTCCATTTCTTTGTTACTGTACCACCTAGGACCACCAAACTTCCACAGCTTCATAATCAAGGGGTGCCCACCACATATCACTATCCAACATGTTACCTTTTTTTGAACTTGACCCATTTTTTCCGCGCAGTCGACTTAGCCATTTTCAATGTTAACTTTTCGCGTTTACAATGTTAAGTTTTCGTGTTTAAGTCCATTTCTTTGGTACTGTACCACCTAGGACCACCAAACTTTCACAGCTTCATAACCAAGGGGTGCCCACCACATACAACTATCCAACATGTGACCATTTTTTTTACCTTCACCTATTATTTCTACGTAATTGACTTAGCCATTTTCAACGTTAACTTTTTAACGTACGTCTGGTTAAAGTTTTTTGTTATACTATATCTCTGCAACTGCTTCGCCCATTACCTTGAAACTTCACATGGGTGTTTATCATCATCCATATTTTCATTCTACCCCCCAACCATGCGGCCCCTGTGCCCAATGTCAAGGTCAAATTACTTTGAATTTTTTTGTTAAAGTTTTTTCCTGTACTATATCTCTGCAACTGCTTCACCCATTACCTTGATACTTCACATGGGTGTTTATCATCATTGTCGCGCCCGCTTGCGGAAAGTGCAATATAGTCGGCATTTTGGCATACGTCCGTCCATCCGTACGTCCGTGTGTCCGGTTAAAGTTTTTTGGTTAAAGTTATTCCATCTACTATATCTCTTATTTTAGTATACATGCCTCGCCCCAAGGCGCGACATGCAGGCCACGGCCATCTAGTCTACAAAAAGTGGGTATAATTATGTTATCCAAGTGTCTTTGCTTGGAAAAAACCTGACCTTCGTGGCTTTGCCTCGTTTCTTGTTACGAAAAATGTATTTGTCTATGGAAATTTAAAGCTGGAGTCCCACATCCCAGGTTATAATATAGGGAGGCATATTATTTTGTCCATTCATCCGGGGCGATAACCATGTTTCTTTAAAATGTTAACGGAAATAATTAGTATTTATTCTCTGCATTTTCTTCACGTAGTGCAGAAAGAGCTAATGGCATACCCCCGGTGTCCACAAACTTAACTTTGGGATAAATGTCTTGTAACGTTTGTTTCTTTTCATGGAACACCTCGATATTTCATACATGCATTCCTCAGATGACCCTCTATCATGCTACAGCAAATCGGTGACTCACCACCCACTCATTACCCCAAGGTCAAGGTCATAAACTTAGTACATTCATAAACTTAACGTTGGGGTAAATTTCTGATAACTTCTGTTTCTTTACAGGGAGCGCCTTAATATTTCATACATGCATCCATCTGATGATCCTCTATTTTGCTGTACCTGGCCTTAAATGACCGTAGCTGTTGATAGGTCGTTAAACCCCAACAAACAAACAGAATCTATTATGCTGTAGAAAATAAATAAACCACCCACCCCCCATTCCTTACCCCAAGGTCAAGGTTATGAGCCGGCTTATTTGGATCTGCACTGTTTGCAAATATCACAAAAGAGCCCTGTAGTGTTGAAATGGTTAAATGATTAAATTTATTGATTTCAGATAAATATGATTACATATCAGGGCTCCAGATAAGCTTTGTGTTTAAAGCGTACTATACCCCCTGATTTCAAAATCATTGCGTATTTTACTTTCACAAATGCACCGTGTCCAAACGTTACCGAAGGTGGCGGTGGCGGTAACACCGGCGGACTGTGGAAAAACGCCTGAGTGTGGTGGAATAACGCCTGAGTGTGGTGGAATAACGCCTTGAGTGTCGTGGAATAATGCCTGAGTGTCGTGGAATAACGCCTGAGTGTCGTGGAATAACGCCTGAGTGTCGTGGAATAACGCCAGCGTGTTGTGGAATTTGGGGACAGGGTAAGGACATTTAGTTTTACTTATTTTATGTATTTCTCTGCAGGTTTCAGGTACGCGCATACGGGCAGGATGTGACCATATAATTTCTCCAGCCACCACTGTGTACGCTAGTTCCCAATTTGGAGCCGTTTTCTCAAACACTTGAGCTTAGTGAGGCATTTTATATGTAAATGTAGAAACACATGATTTCAAACGTCAAAATCGGACTTGTCGCGCATCTTAACAGTATATTTCTAGTTGTACTAGGCACAAATATAACTACAAAACAATATGTGCACAATAGTTTTCCCCGAATGCCATGTTGGTAAGCCTTTATTGGCAATTTTTGGATCAAAAACGAGGTTACACTCGAGGTGGCCATGGGGGTGGTGGAATTGTCGGTAATTCCAGAGGTCTGGTTCATTCCAGATGTCGACAAATCCACAGACAGCCGAGACCGAACAGGTGGCCGCCATTGATATTTTGGTGGCCCAGTTAATTGAGACGCCAGACGTCACTGAAGCGACAGTCTCCAATAAGTTGACAAATAGGTAGTTTTAATGGAGACCACAAGACATCCTCAAGTTTAAGTGACAGTTAGAACTATGATCATGATGATAACAAATAGTTTATGGTACGCGTACGGTGGTGCTGGCAAAGTCAATCTATATTTCAAAGATTGGTTTAAATAATTATGTGATTTGTTAAATTATTGAATATAAATATGAACACTGTCATAAAGAAAGAAACAGATGATTTTCATTTTATCAATTAAATTCACATGCACTTGATATATAATGCAATGTGAATGATGTTTAGAGTGATTTTAATATATTTTAAAGATACAGGAAAATGCAATGCTGTTTGATCTCATTATATGTATGGGAACATTTTGTTTTACATTTTTGACAAATCAAAAGAGAGACCAAACTGCAATGTTTTCTAAATAGACGATATACAAAATTATTTAACTGTCTGGCACGTCTATGAATATGTATGTCAATGTACATATCTTGAAAATATTTTATTTCTGGAATAAACTGATATGGACTCGTTCGTAGTTTCGATATTTTAATCTGAATAGTTTTATAATTTGAAACATTTTGGAAATCGCATGTTGTACTTTAGACGTATATTTGTCGCTTTGAATAACGTATAGAATATTGCAATATTGCACATGTCATAGATTTGCATATATTCCATTGATTAAATGGCTGAGCTAATCTCTCCGTATACATGTACGTATAATCGCATTACTCGCATTACAGTTGAAGAAGTCGCAGTCGACAGGGTGCTCATGTGTGAGATCTGTGAGCGTGTTTTCGGTCGGAAAGATTCGCTATTGAGACACATGCATGTACATGCTCAAGAACAGATACTGAAGTGTTCGAAGTGTCCAGCACAATATGGCAGGAAGGACTCTATTGAGACACGAACCGACGAGTCATGGGTCTTCGTTGTGATTTATGTTCTTAGGACCCCCCATATAATAAAGGAATTTGGCGTGGAAAAGTTGATATCCGGTCTTCCAGAACCGCTTTGTTTGAGGCAAATATGCCATCTGTGTTGTTGTTTTACAGCTATAGAACGCCACTGTGTCCAAGAACAAAAGAAACGATATGTTATCCAATGGAAATGAATTTATTGACACTGGCTCCAAGAATACAGCAAACTTATCCCAAATGTTAGCTGACAGTTCGGTCTTGAAACAGTTAAACAGTTTGTAGTCTTCATCGCTATCTACATCCAATGTCTCCACTTCGATGTCTTGCCATTAATCAGGGGTAACAGGGAAGTAGATTCTGCGGAATTTCCTTGTGGAAAGTGGCGATGGCGATTTTTTCAAAGTTACGAACGGATTAGGGGATTTAATTTGTCGTTTCAGTGAATTTGGTGCTGTTATGGGGGAGACAAATCGTGTCTTTTAGTTTGAGATGATTTACTTTTTTCGGGTGTTAGGAACCGTTTGGTGGCAGGAATTTGTTGTCGACACTTCTGTTTCTTGTAAAGAGACAAATGCGGCTTGAATTTCGTCATGTCACGACGTTTTTGAAAGCAGAATGAATTCATATTTTTGCAAATGAATGAAGTGTTGAAGCAATTAAGCAACTTATGTATATGCTATGGCCAGTTTGAGAAACTGTGAAAAACTGGTTAACCAGTATCCCTGTCAAGGTCAAATGTCAAGTTCATATAAATTATGGCAATGCATGATGCCTATGATCACGTGCACGGGGTTCATGCGATCAATTTCTAGACATAAATATGGTATTATACTGTTTACATCAATCCAAGATGACCGATAAATCCATACAAATGGTCTTGAATAGCCATCTAATGATACATGTAATAAAAATGTCACGGTATGTAACTCACAATGGGCAGAAAATATGCATAGGTGCCCGGCTAGCTCAGTTGGTAAGAGCAATGGTCCGGAGCAAAACTCAGAACATTTTTTATAAATGTGCGGCTAAAGAAATTTCACACATTAAGAAAATGTATTTATCAGCCTGATTTGAAGGGAGAAAACCATGGAAATATGCCTTTTCGTTTTCCACCAGACCTCTGGTGTTACCGACAATTCCAACGCCCCCACGGCCACCGCGAGCGTTACCTCGTTTGATCCGAAAATCGCCAATAAAGGCTTACCAACGTGGCATTCGGGAAAACTACTGTGCATATATTGTTTTGTAGTTATATTTGTGCCTAGTACAACTAGAAATATACTGTTAAGATGCGCGACAAATCTGATTTTGACGTTTGAAATCATGTGTTTCTACATTTACATGTAAAATGCCTCACTAAGCTTGAGTGTTTGAGAAAACGGCTCCAAATTGGGAACTAGCGTACACAGTGGTGGCTGGAGAAATTATATGGTCACATCTTGCCCGTATATGCGCGTATCTGAAACCTGCAGAGAAATACATAAAATAATTAAATGTCCTTACCCTGTACCCAAATTCCACAACGCGCCAGCGTTATTCCACCACACTCAGGCGTTTTTCCACAGTCCGCCGGTGTTACCTCCACCGCCACCTTCGGTAACGTTTGGACACGGTGAAATGGATTATTGATTTTCGTCATTACTAAATAGGGAAAAAATGTGAAGAACAATATAACAAATTTAATTCACTTATTTTATGTCAGAAAAGCGGACGTTAAACCCTATTCACTCACTCACTCACTCGCTTATTTTAGCTGCAAAAACACTGTTTGCTTTTTGCAGCTGAACTAAGTGAATTTTCAACTTTATGACAGTATTTTCACTACTCAATTTGAAAATCATTGCGTATTTTCACATTGCTGTGCATATTTTGTACTCCCTTCTTTTGATAATCAATGCGTATTCAGCTAAAATAATTGCGTAAAATACGCCAAGACGCACCTTATCTGGAGCGATGACATAAAAGCACCAACCATTTAACCCTTACACCGTTATCTTAATTTTTTTTTTTTTTCCATTTTTATCATCAAAAACATGCTTTGACAGCACTTTAGAATAATGTACAACATGCTTTGACAGCACTTTAGAAGTGCTGTCAAAGCATGTTCTTATTGAGAAATAAAGCAAGATATAAAAACAACAGCAGACGACAATTGTTGTGTGTAGCGGTCTAAGGGTTAATCCACTGATACATCTAAACTTCAGGCAGCAGGATTGGTTGACAACCAAACTCTGTGAAACACGCCATATCTCTGGAGCTGAAGGGGAAAGGAGGAATAGAATCCTCTACCCCGGCAAACCTCGTCACCATCAAGCAGGAGCCAGTTGACTCGGACTGTGACAGTGCGTCAAAATCTTCGAGGCCCAGACAGTGGAACGATTGGATGGACTCAATAAATGAAGATCGCGCGACGTTAGAATCGGTTCCCGCCATTCCCAACATGTGCCCAGATATTCTCGATGAACAAGCATTTGTGCCGCAGCAAACAGAAGTTGAATTACCAACCAGTATCGAGCCGCGTCCGCAATACGTCACATCCTGTGATACCTTACCGACAAAACCTAAAAGCCGCACAGACAACGACACCACATTACATCGCCCTATAACTACCGATTCTTTCTCCATCCCCAGTACCTCATTAGCTCAGTCTCACACACAAGATAAACCACCTGGGAACGGGGTTCTAGTCACAGCATTAGGGAACTCTGGGAGCTCGAATCTGCATGAGTTAATAGACAGATATAGTGACACATCTGACACGAGTGGTGACCCCAACAAGGAGAAGCTGGCGGAGGAACGACCGGATCGTTTCAGTGAACGCAAGGGCGAGCAGTTGATTACAGAAATCGTGGAGGCTGGAAAATGTCTGGAACTGCTGAATTATAGGGTACGTAATCACGGCTGAGAGAAGAGACCTCGGGACATTTGACACGCCATGTCATTTTGTACCTTCGAACATCTGCATAATTTTATGAAATACGCTTACAAAATTTACATTTTCCGTAAATTTTGACTTTATTTATGAAAAATATTGTAAATTTTGTAAACGTATTTAATGAAATTACGCAGATGTCTGAAGGTGCAAAATCACATGGTGTGTCTCATTTTTGACCTGTAGATCTTGGTCATCTTGTGAGACAAGCCATGTGATTTTGTGCCTAACAAGTTGTGCAATATTGTTTTCATGAATTTTAACATTTTAAGGAAACACGGTTATCACCCCTGATATCAGTGTGGAAATTTATGTCTGATATAAAATGTATAATAATGCCAATCAATACGTGGGGTAATGGTGAATGAATGTTTACATTGCCAGAAAATATCTCAGATGATGTTTCTGATATAAATAACATTTTGTGTCTACTGAGTGGGCATGTATCTTTAATGAAATTACGCAGATGTCCGAAGGTACAAAATCATGAGTATTTTGCAGTACTGGTATTAAATCTATTTTTTTTTTACTAATCCCAATATTTGTTCAAGCAAAATGTATTGCAATGTACAATGAGGGGTCGTAGCTAGTTATCTCTCATTGAATTTATTTATAGAAATCCGGTCCAAATTGTGTAATTTATGACCTTATTGTTTCCTGTGACGCACACCATGTGTATGATCGATTCAGTGTCAATCACGTAATAGTATCTTTGTTCAAAACACATTTATGGGCAGCACTCCATTCTAATAGACAGGTGCCGTGTTGGGGCGGGGCAACCAATAAGTTTGTTTGATATAGTTCACAATTTGAATTTTTAATAAACTAATTTCTCGCTCGCTACGATATTAATTGTATCCCCCGGACTCCGTCGGGGGATACTATGGATTTGACAGCGCGCCGCGTCCGCCGCAGACACTTCTTGTCCGGAGCATAACTCGAACACCCTTTGGAATATTTTCATGAAACTTCACACATGCATAGACCACGACCCGAAGGTGTGTCGCGCACAAGAATGACAACTCTTGCGTAGCTAATTTTTGAGTTATCTCCATTTTTTGTTTCTCGGACTGATTTCGTGTCCAGAGCATAACTCCACCACCCTTTGGAATATTTTCATGAAACTTCATACATGCATAGACCACGACCCGAAGGTGTGTCGCGCACAAGAATGACAACTCTTGCATAGCTAATTTTTTAGTTATCTCTCTTTTTTGTTTCGCGCACTGATTGACCATAACTCGACCACCCTTTGGAATATTTTTATGAAACTTAACACATTCAATTAGACCACGAACCGAAGGTGTGTCGTGCACAAGAATGACAACTCTTGCATAGCTATTTTTTTAGTTATCTCCCTTTTTTGTTTTCGCGCACTGATTTCCTGTCCGGAGTATAACTCGACCACCCTTTGGAATATTTTCATGAAACTTCACACATGCATAGACCACGACCCGGAGGTGTGTCGCGCACAAGAATGACAACTCTTGCGTAGCTAATTTTTTAGTTATCTCCCTTTTTTGTTTTGCGCACTCTACAAACTGGACAATAATGCATGAAGACTTGTTTTCTCGTCTGCTCTGTACACCTTTTCTTGTGTGCTCTGTACACCTTACCTGTAGAGAGAACAATATAGACTGGGAGAACCATGTGCTAGCATGGGCTTGCATGTGCAAATGTCCAGTGCTTGACCACTGCTGACCACAGGTAATTTATACAGGTAAATTACTACATTGGGTACTGTGTTGAAAATATTGTGGCATTATGTGGACCTGTGCAGATATATGTAGATAAATATAGGACTATTAAAAAAAAATCTGGGCTCCAGTAGCAAGCATTATTATTTTTAAACTTTTTTTTTCCATTTTTCTTTTTTTCATTTTTTTTTTTTTTTTTCTGTCTAGTAGCATAAGGTCGTAAGTGCTATATACAGACTATTCACCTGTGCATGTGCTAGCTAGCATGTGCAACTGACCACTGACCACTTACAGGTAATTTATACAGGTAAATGATTATATTACATTTCCGTAAACTGTGTTGAAAATATTGTGGCAATATGTGGACCTGTGTATATATGATATGTAGATAAATATAGGACTATTAAAAAACATTCTGGGCTCCAGTAGGGAGCATTATTCTTTTATTTTTTTTAAATTTAATTTTTTTTTTTGCATTTTTTTTTTTACATTCTTTTTCAATTTTTTAACTGACCACTAACTTATTACAGGTAATTTATACAGGTACATTTCCGTAACTATTAACAAAAATTCTGGGCTCCAGTAGCGAGCATTATTATTTTTATTTTTTTTGTATATTACATTTCCGTAAAATGTGTTGAAAATATTGTGGCATTATGTGGACCTGTGCAGATATATGTAGATAAATATAGGACTATCAAAAAAAATTCTTGGCTCCAGTAGCAAGCATTATTATTTTTAATTTAAAAAAAAAAAAAAACATTTTTTTTTTCAAATTCTTTTTCAATTTTTGTCTAGTAGCATAAGGTCGTAAGTGCTATATACAGACTATTATCATATAATAAAACAATTATTGACTAGTGAGCCATAGAATATAATCTGATATTCTATGGCTCGGGCCAGTGAAAATTGCTTTCGGGCCCAGGCGAGGCATCTGATTCCGCGGAATTCTTGTTTACTTATCTCCCTTTGTTGTTTCGTGCTCTGATTTTGTATCCAGAGCATAACTCGAACACCCTTTGGAATATTTGTATGCCCCACCACGATAGTGGAGGGGGCATTTAGTGTTACCCTTGTCCGTCCGTCCGTCCGTCCGTCCGTCCGCACACACGAATGGGTACTTGTTGTAAGCGTACGGGGATCTTATTGGGTAGGGTTAGGATAGTGTTGGGTACTCTTGTTGCGTATTTTTATACAGTAAAAACCCAACAAGTATTCATTCGTAGGAACGTGCGTCCCGTCCTCCCGTCCGTCCGTCCGTCACAAAACTTTAACACTCGGGTAAATGTCTCATAATTTCTTCATCCTTCGACCGATCTGCTTCATATTTCATATACACATTGCTCTGATGGTTCACTACCGCCCTGTGCCAAATCCACGTTCGTCCTGCCCCCGGCAAGCCCAGGGTCAAGGTCACATACTTGGTGCTTTAAAAACTTTAACGCTCGGGTTAATATCTTATAATTTCTGTTTTCTTTCACGGATCAGCTTCATATTTCATATACACATTGCTCTAATGGTCCTCTACCGCCCTGTGCCAAATCCACATTCGTCCTGCCCCCGCCAAGCCCAGGGTCAAGGTTACATACTTGGTCTTCAAAAACTTTAAACGCTCGGGTAAATATCTATACTTTTCTGTTTCTTTCATGGATCATCTTCATATTTCATATACGCAATTGCTCTAATGTCCTCTACCCGCCCTGTGGCCAAAAGCCTGTTCGTCCTGCCCCCGGGCAAAGCAGGGTCAAGGTCACATACTTGGGTATTCAAAAACTTTACCGCTCGGGTAAATATCTTATACTTTTCTGTTCTTTCATGGATCATCTCCATATTTCATATACGCATTGCTCTAATGGTCCTCTACCGCCCTGTGCCAAATCCACGTTCGTCCTGCCCCGCCAATCCACGTTCGTCCTGCCCCGCCAATCCCAGGGTCAAGGTCACATACATGGTGCTTCAAAAACTTTAACGCTCAGGTAAATATCTTATAATTTTTGTTTCCATTCACGGATCAACTTCATATTTCATATATGCGTTGCTCTAATGGTCCTCTACCGCCCTGTGCCAAATCCACGTTCGTCCCGCCCCCGCCAAGCCCAGGGTTAACATCACATACTTAGTGCTTTAAAAACTTTAACGCTCAGGTAAATATCTTATAATTTCCGTTTTCTTTCACGGATCAGCTTCATATTTCATATATGCATTGCTCTAATGGTCCTCTACCGCCCGCCCTGTGCCAAATCCACGTTTGTCCTGCCCCCGCCAAGCCCAGGGTCAAGGTCACATACTTGGTGCTTCAAAAACTTTAACTCTCAGGTAAAAGAGAATTTTGACTTGGAATTTGGCCTCATTTATTATCAAAGCGATATGTGGGACATCCGTGTTCTATGAACACATTTTCTAGTTTATTAAACTTCACACATGCATAGAAGACGACCCAAAGATGTGTCGCACGTAAGAATGACAACTCTTGCGGCGTTAATTTCTTAGTTATCTCCCTTTGTTGTTTTGTGCACTGATTTCGTGTCTGGAGCATAACTCAAACACCCTTTGGACGACGGACGACGGACACATTGCGGTAACAATAGCTCAAATTGGGGTCAAATTTTATTTTTGACCGAATATGGTCTTGTCATATATCAAATTGAAGGTATCAACGAGGCGATCACTCTGGTGCATTTTTTGTCGGAATCGGATGGTCAGGTCATCCAAGATGGCCGCTGAAATGTCAAAAGGTCGTTCTTTTATTAGAGATTTCAAAATTCGTCTTCACATGAACCGCTTGGCCCATGGTAGCCAAACTTAAGAGTTATGGTCCATGGGTGAAGCCTTTTCAGATTTGTTAAAATGGAGGTCATCGCTAATCCAAGATGGCCGCCGTCTAAAAATAGCATAAATTCTTAAAAAATCTTCTTCTCATGAACCGCTAGCCGGATTTCGACGAAACTTGCTAGGAATGATCGATGTACAATGCTCTTTCAAAGTTGTTAAAATGGTGACCCCGGGGTCAAAAATGGGCGTGGCCCGTGGGGTCAAATTGGGGTCAAATTTTATTTTTGACCGAATATGGTCTTGTCATATATCAAATTGAAGGTATCAACGAGGCGATCACTCTGATGCATTTCTTGTCGAAATCGGATGGTTAGGCCATCCAAGATGGCCGCCGAAAGGTCAAAAGGTTATTCTTTTATTAGAGATTTCAAAATTCTTTTTCACATGAACCGCTTGGCCCATGATAGCCAAACTTAAAAGTTATGGTCCATGGGTGAAGCATTTTCAGATTTGTTAAAATGGAGGTCATCGCTAATCCAAGATGGCCGCCGTCTAAAAATAGCATAAATTCTTAAAAAATCTTCTTCTCATGAACCGCTAGCTGGATTTCGACAAACTTGGTAGGAATGATCGATGTACAATGCTCTTTCAAAGGTGTTAAAATGGTGACCCCGGGGTCAAATTGGGGTCAAATTTTATTTTTGAACAAATATGGTCATGTCATATATCAAATTGAAGGTATCAACGAGGCGATCACTCTGGTGCATTTTTTGTCGAAATCGGATGGTTATGTCGTCCAAGATGGCCGCCGAAAGGTCAAAAGGTTGTTCTTTTATTAGAAATTTCAAAATTCTTCTTCACATGAACCGCTTGGCCCATGGTGGCCAAACTTAAAAATTATGGTCCATGGGTGAAGCCTTTTCAGATTTGTTAAAATGGAGGTCGCCACTAATCCAAGATGTCCGCAGTCTAAAAATAGCACAAATTCTTAAATCTTCTTCTCATGAACCGCTTGCCGGATTTCGATGAAACTTGGTAGGAATGATTGATATACAATGCTCTTTCAAATTTGTGAAAATGGTTTCCCCAGGGTCAAAAATGGGCGTGGCCCGTGGGGTCAAATTTTATTTTTGACCGAATATGCTAATGTCATATATCAAATTGAAGGTATCAATGAGGCGATTGCTCTGGTGCGATATTTGTCGGAATCGGATGATTATGTCATCCATGATGGCCGCCAAAAGGTCATTTATTCAAGATTTTGAACGTCTTTTTCTCAGAAACCACATGACCGATGATGGCCAAACTTCATAGTAAGTTAAGATCCTTGGGTGAAGCATTTTCAGATTTGGTAAAATGAGAGTCATTGCTTAATCCAAGATGACTGCCATCTAAAAATAGCACAATTTTTTTAAAACACATGAATTCAATGTCACATTCTCCTCTGGTCTTCATTGAGTCAGGTGAGCGAATTAGGGCCATCATGGCCCTCTTGTTTCAAACTACTTGTGTATCTGGGGAGGGGAATACACATGCGCTTGTCAACAAGCGTCCATTTCTAGTTTATTACAGTGATACGGATCAAAATGTCCACGGTTGGAAACGACTGTAGGGTGTAAACCTGATAACACGTCAACATGAATGAATGACACGTACTTCGTTTATCAAATACCTGTGATGTGTACTTGTACGACTTATACATTTTATAATCAGTCTACTGTCTGTTCCACGTTTTGCTGCAGACGAACATTTGGCCATTAAACACATTAAATCTAAAAAATATTTAAAAGTAAGTACTTTTTCATCAATAACAAAAAAGTCACCCTCCCCAAAAGAAATTGATTTTATTGCGAAAAAAATGAAAATGGGAATTTAACATGGGGGTTTTGGCCAGTGTAGCTCCTGATACACTCTTGTAGCCTAATAACGATATATATTGCTTGTTGGTCGCATAACATGTGTTTAATACTGATGGAATGGCGAACAGAGCAGATCCTGATCAGACTGTGCAAATGCACAGGCTGATCTGGATCTGGATCTACACTGGTCGCAAATACATTTGCCAAAAGTGTAGGTTGGGACTGTATGAGTATCTTAATGATGAACCGATATATACTGGTAGGTTTCATATATTAACAGTTAATCTTACCGGATTCATATCTGGGGTCAAAGTGATCCGGTGTAGTCCGGTTGTCGGGCACCCAATCAGGACACTGTCTTTCAGTACAGAAAGTGTTTTATTATCCCCTCACCGATAGGCAACAAGTGATATAGTGTTAGTCCATGTGCGTGCGTACGTATGTTAGTAACACCCTTCATTGTCGCGCCCGCTTTAGCAGAGGCGCGACTATAGTCGGCGCTTTTTCCGTTGTCGTCGTCCGCGGCATCGTCTGTTTTTTTGGTAAGGCAAATGCGTTAAAAGTTATTGTTTTTTCACAATATCTCTTTAACCCCTTGCCAGACTTTCATAATATTTCACATCAATGTTGGTCTAGGGATGATGCTTCATTACGCACACCCCCACATCCAAATAATCACGGTCAAGGTCATTTATTTACTTGTAATGTTCATGGTCAAATGCCTCGGCAGGCGCGATACCGCTTCCGTGGCGGAATTTTTGTTTTCAATATCTTGTGAACCTTTTATCCGATTTTGATAATATTTGGCCACAATGTGTGCCTATGGATGGTGCTTTGTTTTGCATACGACCCACATCCGACCGCCCAAGTTCAATGTCAGTGAGGACGTGTGTTCACCTTGCTTGTAACAGTAAGGCAAATGCGTTAAATTTTCTTTTGTTTATTCAATAACTTATAAACCGCTTCAACGATTTTTAGCTCGACTATTCAAAGAATAGTTAGAGCTTATGTAGTCATCCCGGTGTCGGCGTCGGCGTCACCGTCACGACAAGGTTTTTAGTCAAGCTTGTATATGGAATACTCCTGGCCCTACACCCACCATACTTGGACAACTTCATCTCCTAGTGATGTACATCAACAACCCCTGACCTATATTTGACCTTGACCTACATTTAACCTTGAATTACTTAGTTAATTCCCCTTGGTTAAGGTTTTTAGTCAAGCTTGTACATGGAATACTATTGTGCATACAGACACCATATTTGGACAACCTTTTCTCATAGGGATGTACATCAATAACCCCTCATCTATATTTCACCTTGACCTACATTTCCTCTTCAATTACTTAGTTAATTCCCCTTGGATAAGGTTTTTAGTCAACCTTGTAGATGGAATACTCGTGGCCCTACACCAACCATACTTGGACAACTTCATCTCCTAGTGATGTACATCAACAACCCCTGACCTATATTTGACCTTCACCTACATTTAACCTTGAATTACTTAGTTAATTCCCCTTGGTTAAGGTTTTTAGTCAACATTGGTTAAGGTTTTTAGTCAAGCTTGTACATGGAATACTATTGTGCATACAGACACCATACTTGGACAACCTTTTCTCATAGGGATGTACATCAATAACCCCTGATCTATATTTGACCTTGACCTACATTTCCTCTTCAATACTTAGTTAATTCGCCTTGGTTAAGGTTTTTAGTCAACTTGTAGATGGAATATTTGTGGCCCTACACCAACCATATTTGGACAACTTCATCTCCTAGTGATGTACATCAACAACCCCTGACCTATATTTGACCTTCACCTACATTTAACCTTGAATTACTTAGTTAATTCCCCTTGGTTAAGGTTTTTAGTCAACCTAGGTTAAGGTTTTTAGTCAAGCTTGTACATGGAATACTATTGTGCATACAGACACCATACTTGGACAACCTTTTCTCATAGGGATGTACATCAATAACCCCTCATCTATATTTCACCTTGACCTACATTTCCTCTACAATTACTTAGTTAATTCCCCTTGGTTACGGTTTTTAGTCAAGCTTGTAGATGGAATACTCGTAGCACTACACCAACCATACTTGGACAACTTCATCACCTAGTGATGTACATCAACAACCCCTGACCTATATTTTACATTGACCTACATTTAACCTTGAATTACTTAGTTAATTCCCCTTGGTTAAGGTTTTTACTCAACCTTGGTTAAGGTTTTTAGTCAAGCTTGTACAAGGAATACTATTGTGCATACATACACCATTCTTGGACAACCTTTTCTCATAGGGATGTACATCAATAACCCCTGATCTATATTTGACCTTGAGCTACATTGCCTCTTCAATTACTTAGTTAATTCCCATTGGTTAAGGTTTTTAGTCAAGCTTGTACATGGAATACTATTGTGCATACAGACACCATACTTGGACAACCTTTTCTCATAGCGATGTACATCAATAACCCCTCATCTATATTTCACCTTGACCTACATTTCCTCTTCAATTACTTTGTTAATTCCCCTTGGTTAAGGTTTTTAGTCAAGCTTGTAGATGGAATACTTGTGGCCTTACACCAACCATACTTGGACAACTTCATCACCTAGTGATGTACATCAACAACCCCTGACCTATATTTTACCTTGACCTACATTTAACCTTGAATTACTTAATTAATTCCCCTTGGTTAAGGTTTTTACTCAACCTTGGTTAAGGTTTATAGTCAAGCTTGTACAAGGAATACTACATACACCATACTTGGACAACCTTTTCTCATAGGGATGTACATCAATAAACCCTGATCTATGTTTGACCTTGACCTACATCGCCTCGCCTCTTCAATTACTTAGTTAATTCCCCTTGTTTAAGGTTTTTAGTCAAGCCTGTAGATGGAATACTCGTGGCCCTACACCAACCATACTTAATTTGTTAAAGTACAATACTTAATTAAATTTCCCCTTAATCCCCTTGGTTTAAGTTTTTACCATACTTAATTAATTCCCCTTGGTTAAGGTTTTTACTCAACCTTGGTTAAGGTTTTTAGTCAAGCTTGTACATGGAATACTATTGTGCATACAGACACCATACTTGGACAACCTTTTCTCATAGGGAATGTACAATCCCCCTAATAACCCCTCATCTATATTTCACCTTGACCTACATTTCCTCTTCAATTACTTAGTTAATTCCCCTTGGTTACGGTTTTTAGTCAAGCTTGTAGATGGAATACTCGTGGCCCTACACCAACCATACTTGGACAACTTCATCACCTAGTGATGTACATCAACAACCCCTGACCTATATTTTACCTTGACCTACATTTAACCTTGAATTACTTAATTAATTCCCCTTGGTTAAGGTTTTTACTCAACCTTGGTTAAGGTTTTTAGTCAAGCTTGTACAAGGAATACTACATACACCATACTTGGACAACCTTTTCTCATAGGGATGTACATCAATAAACCCTGATCTATATTTGACCTTGACCTACATCGCCTCGCCTCTTCAATTACTTAGTTAATTCCCCTTGTTTAAGGTTTTTAGTCAAGCCTGTAGATGCAATACTCCTGGCCCTATACCAACCATACTTGGACAACTTCATCTCCTAGTGATGTACATCAACAACCCCTGACCTATATTTGACATTGGCGTACATTTAACCTTGACTTACTTAGTTAATTCCCCTTGGTTAAGGTTTTTAGTCAAGCTTGTACATGGAATACTATTGTGCATACAGACACCATACTTGGACAACCATTTCTCATAGGGATGTATATCAACAATAACCCCTGATCTATATTTGACCTTGACCTACATTGCCTCTTCAATTACTTAGTTAATTCCCCTTGATTAAGGTTTTTAGTCAAGCCTGTAGATGGAATACTCGTGGCCCTACACCAACCATACTTGGACAACTTAATCTCCTAGTGCTGTACATCAGCAACCCCTGACCTATATTTGACCTTGACCTACATTTAACCTTGAACTACTGAGTTAATTCCCCTTGCTTAAGGTTTTTAGTCAACCTAGGTTCAGGTTTTTAGTCAAGCTTGTACATGGAATACTATCTTGCATACAGACACCATACTTGATCAACCTTTTCTCATAGGGATGTACATCAATAACCCCTGATCTATATTTGACCTTGACCTACATTTAACCTTGAATTACTTAGTTATTTCCCCTTGGTTAAGGTTTGTACTCAAACTTAGTTAAGGTTTATAGTCAAGCGTGTATATGGAATACTCCTGGGCCTACAGCAATCATACTTGGACAACTTCATCTCCTAGTGATGTACATCAATAATCCCTGACCTATATTTAACCTTTACCTACTTTTACCCTTGGATTACTTAGTTATTTCCCCTTAGTTAAGGTTTTTAGTCAAGCTTGTGTATGGAATACTCCTGGGCCTACAGCAACCATACTTGGAAAACTTCATCTAGTGATGTACATCAATAACCCCTGACCTATATCTGACATTGAATTACTTACTTAATTTCCCTTGGTTAAGGTTTTTAGTCAACCTTGGTTAAGGTTTTTAGCTCGACTATTCGAAGAATTAGTAGAGCTTATGTTCTCACCCCGGCGTCGGCGTCGGCGTCACCGTCACGCCTTGGTTAAGGTTTTTAGTCAAGCTTGTGTTCTGAATACTACTGGCCCTACACCCACCATACTTGGACAACTTCATCTCCTAGTGATGTATATCAATAACCCCTGATCTATATTTAACCTTGACCTACATTTCCTCTTGAATTACTTAGTTAATTCCCCTTGGTTAAGGATTTTAGTCAACCTTGGTTAAGGTTTTTAGTCAAGCTTGTACATGGAATGCTATTGTCCATACAGACACCATACTTGGACAACCTTTTCTCATAGGGATGTACATCAATAACCCCTGGTCTATATTTCACATTGACCTACATTTCCTCTTCAATTACTTAGTTAATTCCCCTTGGTTAAGGTTTTTAATCAAGCTTGTATATGTAATACTCCTGGCCCTACACCCACCATACTTGGACAACTTCATCTCCTAGGGATGTACATCAGTAACCCCTGATCTATATTTGACCTTGACCTACATTTCCTCTTTAATTACTTAGTTAATTCTCTTGGTTAAGGTTTTTAGTCAACCTTGTAGATGGAATACTCCTGGCCCTACACCAACCATACTTGGACAACTTTATCTCCTAGTGATGTACATCAACAACCCCTGACATATATTTGACCTTGACCTACATTTAACCTTGAATTACCTAGTTAATTCCCCTTGGTTAAGGTTTTTAATCAACCATGGTTAAGGTTTTTAGTCAAGCTTGTACATGGAATACTATTGTGCATACAGACACAATACTTGGACAACCTTTTCTTATAGGGATGTACATCAATAACCCCTGATCTATTTTTGACTTTGACCTACATTTCCTCTTCAATTACTTAGTTAATTCTCCTTGGTTAAGGTTTTTAGTCAAGCTTGTATATGGAATACTACTGGCCCTACACCCACCATACTTGGACAACTTCATCTCCTAGTAATGTACATCAATAACCCCTGATCTATATTTGACTTTGACCTACATTTCCTCTTGAATTACTTAGTTAATTCCCATTGGTTAAGGTTTTTAGTCAACCTTGGTTAAGGTTTTTAGTCAAGCTTGTACATGGAATACTATTGTGCATACAGACACCATACATGGACAACCTTTTCTCATAGGGATGTACATCAATAACCCCTGATCTATATTTGACCTTGACCTACATTTCCTCTTGAATTACTTACTTAATTCCCCTTGGTTAAGGTTTTTAGTCAAGCTTGTATATGGAATACTCCTGGCCCTACACCCATCATACTTGGACAACTTCATCTCCTAGTGATGTACATCAACAACGCCTGATCTATATTTGACATTGACCTACATTTCCTCTTGAATTACTTAGTTAATTCCCCTTGGTTAAGGTTTTTAGTCAACCTTGGTTAAGGTTTTTACTCAAACTTGTACATGGAATAATATTGTGCATACAGACACCATACTTGGACAACCTTTTCTCATAGGGATGTACATCAATAACCCCTGATCTATAGTTGACCTTGACCTACATTTCCTCTTTAATTACTTACTTAATTCCCCTTGGTTAAGGTTTTTAGTCAAGCTTGTAGATGGAATACTCCTGGCCCTACACCAACCATACTTGGACAACTTCATCTCCTAGTGATATACATCAACAACCCCTGACCTATATTTGACCTTGACCTACATTTAACCTTCAATTACTTAGTTAATTCCCCTTGGTTAAGTTTTTTAGTCGACCTTGGTTAATGTTTTTAGTCAAGCTTGTAGATGGAATACTATTGTGCATACAGACACCATACTTGGATAACGTTTTCTCATAGGGATGTACATCAATAACCCCTGACCTATATTTTACCTTCACCTACAGTTAACCTTGAATTACTTGGTTAATGTTTATAGTCAAGCTTGTATATGGAATACTATTGTGCATACAGACATCATACTTGGATAACTTTTTCTCATAGGGATGTACATCAATAACCCCTAACCTATATTTGACCTTGACCTACTTTTATCATTGGATTACTTAGTTATTTCCCCTTGGTTAAGTTTTTTGTCAAGCTTGTATATGGAATACTCCTTGGCCTACAGCAACCATACTTGGAAAACTTCATCTCCTAGTGATGTACATCAATAACCCCTGACCTATATCTGACATTGACCTACATTTAACCTTGAATTACTTAATTAATTTCCCTTGGTTAAGGTTTTTAGTCAACCTTGGTTAAGGTTTTTCTGCAGGCCGCAGCCACCTTGTTTGTCAAGCTATGTGTACATCGACAACCCTCATAGTCGAGCTATGCTGTTCTCCTACAGCTCTTGTTATGCAGGCCGCGGTCACCTTGTTTGTCAAGCTATGTGTACATCGACAACCCTCGTAGTCGAGCTATGCTGTTCTTCTACAGCTCTTGTTATAATATTTGGCCAGAATGTGTGACTAGGGATGGTGCTTAGTTTCGCATATGACCCACGTCTGACCGCCCAAGGTTAAGGTCACTGAGTACTTACGTTCACCTTGTTTGTAAGTCAAAAATGTTACTTTCTTTTTCTTTATTATCAAGGCTGCCAATGAAGGGATTAGCTTAGTGATAACGATGCTCTTGTTGTAATTTCAGAATTGATTTTGGGATTTTCCCGCCATCCGTACAGGCGAAATATGGGATTCGATCCCATTATTCTGGCTTAAAATGACATTAGTAGTCCATTTGCCACTCTACCAGACCTATGAATTGTCTATAGTATAAGGTTTTTTGGTGGCTTTACATTCACACGGGTGTCTTGAAACAATTCAGCTTGGTTGTCCTCTTGACGACCTTGGGCAACTTTTTCAATATGCAAATTAGTTGCCGCCATTACCGGAAAACCTATTTCCTGTCATAGGTCAAGAACTATGCACTATAAATTCACAAAAATGGTGTCTATACCTATATTTTCATGGTAAAGGATTACGATATTGGCATTTATAAAGTTGTCATACACTTTCTCTTTATGGAAATTAGTTGTCGCCATTACCGAAAAACCTTGTTTTTTAGATAGCCATGATACTATGTGGGATAATTTCTCAGAAATAGTTTCAAGACATATGTTTTCATGGTTGAGGATTACCTTTATGTAAATGAGATGCTAATATTAGTATAGTATTATTAGTGTCGTGCATTCTTATGGACTATACACTGCTGGTCCAGGAGTGCACTCACAGTAGTGCCTTATTCAAGACTAGCCACCGCTGTACACCTACCATAATTACAATGGTACTGCAGTTATATTATACCCCCCCACCCACCCACACACACACACACACACTTTCCTTTTGGGTATACTATATGATATGCCTTTATTCATTTACTCATCATCATCAATGTTTGGATTTTCTCAGTAGTTGTGCAGTTTCTACAAATCCATCCATTGTAGTAACCATAACTCCATAACTACCAAATGCACTAACAATTTTAAACTTTGGATTCATTAATAATTAGATAATTTATAGCTGCTGCAATTGCTTCGCTCTGATACCACGCATTATTCCAGCTCCTCCACATCCTCATCCACATCCTCATCCACAGAATCGACATCTATCTGATGTGCACATCCCATCCCATCTTCTTTTATAGTGCACATATTACAACATCCATCGCCACCTGTACACACGCAATAGATGGTAACGACATCTGATGTCTGTGGCAGCTACAACCCTCTGTTTATCAGGCGCCTTTCACAACATCATCTGAAGATATGCCCTGCGCATATGTTGAAGTAGTGAAGCAGGTTATTGTCTGTCAGAGGCAATGCCATGATGCTCATTGGCTTCACTTTCTTAATGACATATATATTGTAGCGTGCCTCACCCATTGAGATTCGTGTTTGCTGACCATTAATAGCTGCGAAGAACCGCTTACCTGTTTCTAGGAGAGCAACATTAGTGGCGTTTGCTTTACCCAGTACATCAAACAATCCTGGAAATTCGCCAGCCTTCAGAGCATTCAAGGCACTGACCATCTCCTTGCTGAATGGGTATGATACAGTGTCACAGCCACTAAGCGCATGCATGCCCAGTAGCTGCAGACACTTAGAACCCATATGTATACTTGCCGCATTGATGTCGATCACCACCCCATTCCAGCGTTCCATCTGGACACTACAGCTAGGAAGTAGTTACAACTTCCAGACCCAGTAGACCAGTAGCACAAATACATCTGTATCATCGCTGAGGATTCAGATTACAGCCATGTTCATTTCGGAAGCTTGACTCATCGTGTGCAAAGCTGCTGTCATCCCGATAATCTATGGATATGTGATCACCCAGATTGAGTATGGATATCACGCGGGTGAGTCCACGCTTGTTGTGCTTATTCTTAGAATGGCATCACGATTGGGTAAGGGCCTGTTGATGGTCAGATTATAGTCAGTAGAACCATCACCTGCACGTCGCATCCGCTCGTGATCTTTGGCTGAGCTATCGTTGTACTTGTCAAAGACCAATATCTTCTCGGTGGACGTAGTGTAAACCGAGAGGCGGCGCTTAATGCTCACAATGATGACAGATACCACTCATCCGTGTGGCCAGACGATGTGAAAGAAAAGTTGTTGTGCATTCACGATGACAATGTCTGGATCTGGACCTCCAAGTTTTGGTATACCGAGATGATTGGCGAGTGAAGATTTGTTTCCTTTCCTCAAGCAGCCATACTCGTCGATGATAGAAGGTGGAACAGCATAAAACTCATACTTGAAAATGGGTTCTAGTTGCAACTGTCGTTGTTGTCTGACCAACAAAAGACGGATTAAGATGGCCTCTAGGTCGAATACAGTTTTGCCACCAACCTTTGTGCCTCTCTTAAGTTGCTCCATCGACTTGACTTGACTGTATATCTTGGTAAGGAAGTGAAACGGCAGAGAGTTGCGGAAGGATGTGGCCATTTTCGCTCCAATGACTAGTGCATCTTCCACATTTACATCTTTGTGAGCCATTGACAATGCTGTAGAGTACGTCACTCTTGACTGCCAACAGATGGGAATGCTTTGTTAGCTCTGTGGCAATCCGCTGCCGATCGTCACTGTTCAGCTTTCGTCTATTATCACCTTCCTCTTTATGCTTGCTTGGTGATGATGAGCAGTGCACTTCATTGGAGTACGACTGTTCCATAGCATCAGAGAGATACGCTGAGATCGGGAATGAATCAATCCAGTCAGTGACCACCTCAGGTGACAGCGTCAGGCCCTTCAGACCACCCTTTCCCGTACCGATAGCAGTTTATTCTCCAAACTGGTCACTGGATGCTGAATTCCAATACATGTGCTCCAGCGATGATATCTCGATGCGCTTCTGCTGGCAACAAGTGCGCATCTCTAACAGGTGGCAACTGATATACTGAGCGTAGTGAACATGGCCTGCGATGAAGAATTACTATTATTATCCATTCCAAACAAAGCTGCTGGAAGTGCCAGTATTCAGCCCTCTCTGTGCAAAGGAACTGGTGAACCAATAGTAGGTTTCACAAGAGTATCCACCCAGTGACTACCTGTTGGATGATGTCGTACTCTTTCTACATACTCATTGAAGGGTTTTTCACCGTTTTGGAGACAGTGTTACAGCAGGGCAGCCGTCACTATGCGGAATGCCCTATTGGCATGCACCCATACATTCCCATTTATGATCCCCGGCAGACCCCCGAATGCTGCACTAACTAGAACATCCAAACCAAACCCCTTCACCAGTGTCCCAATGCAACCCAAAAATTACATAATAATGTACATTGCCCCTGGATGAAGATTCACATTGTCAAACCTAGTCGGCTCCCACCATTTGATCTGTACAATTGCATATCAATGGAAAGATTTGCATACGCCATGCCTAGGTCACATAGGGTTTTCTTCATGTATAGCAGTGATGTGATGTGATGTGATGACGGTATCAGGGTGAGCTGGTGGTGCATGTATGAGTAGGCAGGCCCATCAGGTACACAGTCGCTGGCTTTGTTGCGGGTGTCACTTGGTCCCTGGCCAATTGGTTGTTTAAGCCGTACCAATCCAGGCTATGGTCTGATGAAAGTGAATGCGGCCACTGAGCGTCCTTGAGCTCTGCAGCAACAAGACTCTCAACCATGGCACATGCATTCGTGTATGTGATTCCTGAAGAAATATAAATTGCAGAAGGGTTAACCTTCTTTGGGCCAGTATAGTGCTGAAGTGGCACATACTGGCTGTATTGGTCCTAAGAGTCTTCCACAGTCTTCCACAGTCGTGGGATCACAAAATTCATATCTCCAGGTTGATCGCTAGCACTACCCAGTTCTACGATGCCAGCGGGATGATGTTGGAATTCCTGAGCCATGACATGTGTCTCTACGTCCATTGGGAGTTTAAACTAGAAGATCAATATTGTCAAACCACCCGAAGATTGGCCACACACTTCTCATCAAACCCATTGACTGATGTAGATCACCACCGCTGTCGCCCACAAATTTGACAGCTGATTTGCGAAACCTTATCACCTCATCATATGCTACTAGGAATCTGTGATCCTGTAGAAGTTTGATCATCTCGGAAGTGCCATGTCTGTGATGAAGCTTCATTGCCATGTCCAGCGTTGTCTGGTTTCTAGTGCCGGTGATGTGACCTTGTACAGCTTGGGCTAGGCTGAGAGACTTCTGTGCCACAGTGCCACAGGAAACTAATTCTGAGACTATGTTCAGCAGTGTTGCGCTGGTCTGTTTCAGTGTGTTATTGTATGTGAATTCTCTCAGATCATAATTCTCATTACTGTACTGTACGGCTCGAGCCTCCCTCCTGATCTGCCGAACAACAGAGTCTATACTCTCCTAATATATCTGTTCAACAGCGAGTCATATACAGACGGGTCAACGGGTCGAATCCCGTATTTCACCTGTAAGAAAGGGGGAACATCTCAAAATCAGAACTGAATATTGACATCAAGAAACACACCTAGTCGGGCCTGAAATTAGAATAACCTGATCTGGTGCCATGTTTTCACCACACCAGAATCACTTAGCCCCATCCCCTAAAAGTAATAGGATTAGCCATAATCCTACTACTCTTATAAGGGGTATAACAAACTCTCACATACAGAATCAGGTAGCCTGAGATTCCGGAAAGGATGAACTCCATCCATACCCTTGGCATGCATCCAACTAACCACCCGCTACAGAGCTGTGAAAGTTGGATTTTATGTATTGGCGGCCACTAATAATCCTCGCAGAAAGGATCCAAGCTGCCAAAAATAAATAAAATATTTGAAATATTTGCATGTAGTCACTTTATAAATACATGTATTGAAATCCTAGACCAGGAAAAAATGGGTCTGAAAAACATTTTCGTGAATTTATCATAAACGGTTGCAGAGCTATAAAAGAAAATATGATTTTCGGTAATGGCGGCAACCAATTTGCATAATGAGACAATATATACATGTAATCACTGTATAAATGCCACCAGTGTCATCCTTGCCCATGAAAACATAGGTATAGACACCATTTGTGTGAAGTTGTAGTGTATAGTTGTAGAGCTATGATAGGAAATATTTTTTCCACTAATGGTGGCAACTAATTTGCACATTAAAAAAGTTGCCCAAGGTTGTCAAGAGGACAACCAAGCTGATTTGCTCCAAGTCACCCATAGGAATGTAAATCCACCAAAAAACCTTGTACTATAAACAATTCATTGGTCCGACATGTAATTTGAACATAAGGACAGCAAATCGACTATAGCTGTTGACGGTCCAGTAAAACACCATTAAATAAATAAATTGCATAAAATGGACGCTCACAGGGTATTAACACAGTGTAATACAAATCATAATACACTAGTGTAATGGACGCTCACAGGGTATTAGCAGTGTAATACAAATCATAATACACTAGTGTAATGGACGCTCACAGGGTATTAGCAGTGTAATACAAATCATAATACACTAGTGTAATGGACGCTCACAGGGTATTAGCAGTGTATACAAATCATAATACACTAGTGTAATGGACGCTCACAGGGTATTAGCAGTGTAATACAAATCATAATACACTAGTGTAATGGACGCTCACAGGGTATTAGCAGTGTAATACAAATCATAATACACTAGTGTAATGCATATGTAAATTAGCTTGTTACAGAATACAGGTTTGGTGACCAGTATAGCTTCAATGAATGTTGATGTGCTTATGCTATAAATACAAACTAACCTTTGTTTTGATTTAATATGGTATTTATTAAACTTGTTGACTGATTTCATAAGAATTTTGGCATAGCCTTATTTCTTGTAAAATAATAATATATTGTATTAAATCGTCACTTGTGTAAAATCCTCTAGTTTACCCTTTGAACACCACAGGCCTTTGTAGTGGTATTGGCAAACAGTGTAGATCCAGATGAGCCGGCTCATGATGGGCCCTCACATCAGGATCTGCATTTTTTGCAAGTAATTTTCATACTTTTGAGAGCAAAAACACCCGCTTTTCATAAATGGAATAGTCTGAAGATCATTTTGTGACGATTGGATTGGTTACAAAATTAACATATCAAAATCCATTCCAGTTACTTCTGGGTGAAGGGTTAAACAACTTTTAGCATTACTGTTTTGTAGATCTTAGCCTGTGATGGTAAAACCTTCTAAATCTAAACGAAATTGTGAAATTTGCCAGCCTCAACGAATCAATCTTGTCCAATCAAACGGGCTGGATTTGAGTGCAAATTTCGGAAACATGCTCAGACTTAGAGGTGCAAAACTTGAACTATCAAACTGCCTGATTTTGAGTACAAATTTCAAGAAAATACTGAGAAAATTCTCAATCAACGAACCCCAGGGGGCCGTTTCACTAAGCTTCGTACGGCTAAAATGTTCATAAGTGCAAATTTAGGATCGTCTGGAAATTTCAATTGAATGATTTACATTTATTGAGCATAGGCTGCTCAATAAATGTAAATCCAATAATCGTTTACAAGAAAATGTGAAATTCTTAAATTTACAGAATATCATAAGTTTACACTTACAAACATTTTAGTCGTACAAAGTTTAGTGAAACGGCCCCCTGTTATCCAGGTTTCCAGAGCATATGCCTGAACGACCAGGTATGCCTCCTACAGAGCTGCATCTACCCGGTGATCATGCTCAACTTGTCCAAGTCATACGACCGCGCCACCAAGAGGTATGCCTACTCTCTCTTCCATGTTTTGCGGCCATAATTAAACACGTTAAATCTGAAAAATATATAAATGTAAGTACGTTTTCATCGATAACAAACATGCCACCCTCCCAAAAACCGGTACGTATTATGTTTTACCGCACGGCGGGCGGGCGGGCAGTCGGGCGGGCGGGCGGGCGGCTGAAGAAAAAGCGCATAGTTCGTGTACACAACTCCTCCGAAACTGTTCAGTCGATCGATCTGAAACTATACACACATCTTCCACACATATTGAAGATGTGCACCTTGGTGTTTTTATGCCGAAAAAAATATTTTTTAACAAAAATATCGCCTTTTTAACTTAGCCATTTTTTCTTCATTTTTCTATACATTTCTATATACGGTACAGAGTTTGTGTACACAACTCCTCCGAAACCTTTCAGTCGATCGATCTGAAACTATGCACACGTCTTCTACACATATTGAAGATGTGCACCTTGGTGTTTTTATGGCGAAAAAATATTTTTTAACAAAAATATCACCTTTTTAACTTAGCCATTTTTTCTACATTTTTCTATACAATTCTGTATACGGTACAGAGTTTGTGTACACAACTCCTCCGAAACCGTTCTGTAGATCGTTCTGAAATTATACACACGTCTTCTACAGACATTGAAGATGTCACCTTGGTGTTTTTATGTCGAAATAATATTTTTTAACAAAAATATCACCTTTTTAACTTAGCCATTTTTTCTACATTTTTCTATACAATTCTGTATACGGTACAGAGTTTGTGTACACAACTCCTCCGAAACCGTTCTGTAGATCGTTCTGAAATTATACACACGTCTTCTACACATATTGAAGATGTGCACCTTGGTGTTTTTATGTCGAAATAATATTTTTTAACAAAAATTTCACCTTTTTAACTTAGCCATTTTTTCTACATTTTTCTATACAATTCTATATACGGTACAGAGTTTGTGTACACAACTCCTCCGAAACAGTTCAGTCGATCGTTCTAAAACTATACACACGTCTTCTACACATATTGAAGATGTGCACCATGGTGTTTTTATGCCGAAAAAATATTTTTTAACAAAAATATCGCCTTTTTAACTTAGCCATTTTTTCTACATTATTGTATCCAATTCCCTATCATTTCTACTTTACACTCTACTTTTCTATCTCTGACTAATTAGTATACATGTTTACCACGACGAGATGAAGAAATAATGCTATAGACTTTCAAATTCTCATTAATGTTTCTTGCCTTGGTGACAGCTTCACATTTCTGCATCTTCGCTGTCTGGCCCATATTCGATGGGCGTATTTTGTGACTTGCAGCACTCTTGTTATTAGATGAAATTCCATCAAATATTGATTTTATTGTGCAAAAAATCTATTTTAATATGGGAATTTAACATGAGAAAAGGAGCAGGGGGAGGAGTAATAAAAAAAAAAGGAAAATTGACTCCCAAATCTGGCTAGATAGCTTGGAAATGATGAAAATAAAAGTTCTATTTTGAAAATCGGTCCACAAATTCCAAATTATTTTAATAAATCATTTTAGCCCCCATGCTAAATTCCCATAGGAAAATTATTTTTCGGAGTAAATTTTTTTGGGGACTGATTTTTTTGTTAATGATGAAAAAGTACTTAGATCTACATTTATAAACATGGTTTAGAGTTTATGTGTTTAACCCTTAGACCGCTAGTCACTACAATTGTCGTCTGCTGTTGCTTTTATATCTTGCCTTATTTCTCAATAAAAACATGTTTTGACAGCACTTCAGAATCATTTCCAATGGAAATGATTCTGAAGTGCTGTCAAAGCATGTTATAAATTATTCTAAAGTGCTGTCAAAGCATTATGTTTTTGATGATAAAATGGAAAATAGAAAATAAACAGCAGACGACAAAAAAAATAAGATAGCGGTCTAAGGGTTAATAGCTAAAAATTTATCTGCAGCAAAACGAGGTACAGTTCTACTATATAAAAATGAGAGTTCGTTACCATGCTTGTGAAAGTTACTTTTTCAACAGTTTCCTATAGGTTTTGACCTCAGGAACAATAATTCGAAGGTGCCCCAAAAATCTGACCTCGTTAAAGGTCATTTTTTGTGACCTTGAAAGGTCATGAGAGGTCAAATTTTGGCAAAATACTAACTTTTTAACGGAATGTTGTAGAAAGCTAATGTTGGTGTCAAATGAAAGTACTAGACATGCCAAGTATTTTTTATTATTTGACTAATTGTATATGGTCAATAGTTTGACCTCTAGAGGTCAATAGAGGTCAAATATACACTATAAATGGTGAAATCGGGTCAAAAACTGACTTCTTAACGCAGCGGAGTGTCATAGGCAGCTGATATTAGTGTCAAATGAAAGCACGGAACATGCCAAGCAACTTTTATTTGCAATACAATTAATAGACTCGATAGTGTGACATCTGGAGGTCAATAAAGGTACAACTAGAAGTTTCGAAAAACACATACAGCACTGATACAAAATGCGTAGTCCGAAAATCCGTATTAAAGTTTTCTTCTATACAATATAAGTATGCAGCGTTGTGTGATGGAAAAATAAACGACAAATACCATGAACAGAATGCGCAGAATCAGCACTGTTTAAATCACTGGCTTAAATGCACATCCGCGCAGTCTGATCAGGGCCTACACTTCTCATCATTGAGTAAAACATAATTATATAATTACATTAATGTCGTTATATCTGATATAGGTCTACATGGCTGACATCCTAGAACCATAGAATCCAAGTTCTGTACCGCATTAGAAAGTGAGACTACATGCAGCTGCGTTTATTATTTGCAGTTAAAGCAGCATCTGCTGTTACTTTTGGCGAAAATAACGATAGCGTTGTTAATGAGATTCAGTAAAATGAAATATACAAGTTTACATTAGGCATTTAGCAGACTGCGCTTTCAGCAACAGTCTGAGACTGCGCTTTCAGCAACAGTCTGTGTCTATCTATTGACTATCGTCAGTTCTATCAATGTTTTGACAATATTTTCAATATTAAGATCCATAATATACATGTATTGTGTTTAACCGACAGGTTGTTAATTGTATTTGACCTTAATACTTGCTCCGCTTTCCGTCACGATTATGAACTGGACTCTCTGTGCCATTTGCCAAAATGCAACTGAAGAGAAACTGAATTGTCCACTGTCGAGTAAACATTAGGGCATAAAGCGGTGTACTCAGAATTTTTGGATAGGGCTCGCAGGTTCAAAGAGTTAAATTTGATGCCGATTGAATTTGATGTCGAAAATGCAAATCATATGGTATGTGAGGAAAACAGTGCATCATGGTATCATTCATTCATTCATGTTTTCCGAATATAGGCTTCAGCGTGTTGTGACCTCAAACAAAAAGAATAGGAAACGTAAATCAATGCGCAGTACAACATCTGCTTTTGAGAAAACAAAATGTGTATTTTGTCAAGAAGATCTAACAACATAAGTGCGCAAAACTGGATGATAAGATGAAACGAATGGCACACAAACTGGAAGATGATCGTCTGATCGGGCTGTTTGAGCAAGGTGACATCGTTGCCTTGGATATACAGTACCATCGTGACTGCCTAACTGCATACGAACGGGCATATACTAGGAAGATATCGCCTGCACGAGTTGAGTTTTCAACAACTGATTTAACAAAGGAGGAAATCATGAGTAAAATAGAGGATGACATAGCGAGTGGGGTCACTGTTTTCTCGATGCGTGATTTAATAAATGATTACCAGACTCAGCTCGGCGACACGGTATCTACTGTCAACCACACATGCCTGAAACATGACATTCTCATACGTTTTCCAGATTTCCTAGAGCAGTTAGGTTCTCGACGTTGCATTTATTTGATAGCCTCCAAAGAAATGCGTAAAATTGTATCCGATAATATTACTCTGATCACCAAGCCTCAATACTTGTGAAGGCTGCAATGATTTGTAGACAGGCAGTATCTTCAACAAGACCTTGTACATTTGATGGGAGCTTACATCCAAGTCATGAGATAGTTCCCCCACAAATGGAACAGCTGGTGCGCCTCCTCCTCTATGGATACCAAACAAATACTGATAATCCCATTTCAAACCCAGAGAAATCTATTTCCGAACTTATTGTCTATAACATGGATAATTTGACAAGCCATGGAATGCGGGAAACCCCATTTCCTTTACACTTTGGCATCTGGTTACACTGTCAGACCCGTAGTAAGAAGCTTATCAAATGCATGAGTGAGATGGGGATATGTGTTTCATTCGACAGAGTTCTCGCAATAGAGAAACGATTGGCAGAGATAGTGGCCAATCAGGCTCGAATAGATGGCGTTGTTTGCCCACAAAACATGCAGAAGCAGCTGTTTACTGTAGGTGCACTGGACAACCTCGATCACAACACGACGTCGCGCACTGCCAAAACGTCGTTTCATGGAACCGGACAAGTATAACACACACATAATCTGATCTGATTTTACCGTCGATACCGACATTTTGACTGTATCCCCCCCCCCCCTCCCCCCCCCCCAATAGGTCACACTGTCACATTTTTCATTGTACTCACGGTATAAAAGCTTGATTGCTTCAGCGTTTTCATTTGACACCAATATTAGCTTGCTATGACACTCCATTTATAAATTGGATTTTACCCCTATTTCACCATTTTCAACATATATATTGACCTCTATTGACCTCTAGAGGTCAACATATTGAACATATCAAATTGGGCAAGGAATAAAAGTTGCTTGGATTATCAAATTATTTCATTTGACACCAATATTAACTTCCTATGACCTTCCGTTAAGAAATTGTGTTTTCACCCATATTTGTCCATTTTTAGCCTATATATTGACCTCTATTGACCTCTAGAGGTCAAACTATCGAACATATGCAATTGACCAAAGAATAAAAGTTGCTTGGATTGTACAATGCTTTCATTTGCCACCAACTTTAGCTTTCTATGACATTCCACTAGAAGGTTAGCATTTGTTCCCCTGTTTTACCTCTAATGACCTTTCAAGGTCACGAAAAATGACCTTTAACGAGGTCAGAATTTTGGGGCACCTTCGGATTCTTGTTCCTGAGGTCAAAACCTATAGGAAACTGTTGAAAAAGTAACTTTCACAAGCATGGTAACGAACTCTCAATTTTCGTCCCCACTATTGTGGTTCTGAAGAAAAGTGGTCTTATTAGCGAGTTGGTCTTATTAGTACTCAGTAAAAAGACCAAATCCCTAATAAGACCACAGTCTTAATGATGATAGAATGTAAAACATAATAATAAGAAAGTCAGCATTTAATACATGTTTGCTCATCTGTTTACATAATATTATGCATTGTACCACAAAATTATTTGTTTGTACCGCTATGTACATCAGAGCTCCAGATAAGCTTTGCGTCTAAAGCATACTACACCCCCTGATTTCAAAATCATTGCATATTTTACTTTTACAAATGGATTATTGATTTTCTTCATTATTAAATAGGGAACAAATGATAAAAAACAATATAACAAATTTAAACATTCACTTATTTGAGATGCAAAAACCTTTTGCAGCTCAACTGAGTGAATTTTCAACTTTATGTATTTTCACTACTGAATTTGAAAATCAATGCGTATTTTCTCATGGTTGTGCGTATTGTGTACTCCCACTTTTGATAATCAATGCATATTCAGCTAAAAATAATTGCGTACAATACGCACCTTATCTGCAGCTCTGATACATGTACTTTATGTACAATTTCTTGTCACATTTATCTGATTAGTGAAACATCGATTGTGTTTCCAAGATACGATATTATTCTTGGTCAGTTTGTGCAGGATCCTGCCAGCAGATCATCAGTAGACCAGTTACAAATGCCACCGTTTTTCCTGTCACTGTTGGAAATAAATTGAATATTTTTATACCGTTTGAGTACTGGCCCACGCGAATAATTGGTAACACATTTTAATGAACATTCGTCAATCAACCCTAAAACAATACATTTTGATACATCGGGACTGTCAAAAGTGGTCGTATGCAGAATGGTATATGAAAATTGATTTGGGACATGTTTTGTGGGACAGTTTTAAATCCGTTCATGAATTTACACTTAATAAGTTTAATAAGAGTGTTTTCTTATTATTTAGCAGCAATTTAAATTTATGTTAAAAACTTCCTCAACCCTGGTTGAGGAAGTTTTTAACATAAATCTACCTTTGTTTTTTTCAAGGTTTCAAGTTTTGATTGTTTTTACCGGATACGTAGGTAGGTTTTGAACATCTGGGTGGATGCTTAACAGAGAAAAAATTGGCATGGCCTATCGGGTGGGGGGTAAAATGGAACTTTACTGTACTATATTGCAACCTCCTATAACATCCATGCATGTGAATACTTCAAACAGGCTGTTGTAAATAGGTGAAGAGTGACGGTGACGGTGACGAGGTTGTTACCAGCAATACTGGCTGAGGTTAAAGCAAGTCATTGCTTTGAATGTTGCAATTTCGATTAAAAAATATGTAATTAACCTTTTCACCCCCATGTAACTGAAATGTACTGTGATATGTTCGATTTTGCAACAGATCCAACCGTCACAAAATGATAATCAGAATAGTCCATTTATGAAAAGGGGGTGTTTTTGTTCTCAAAATTATGAAAATTACTTGCAAAAAGTGCAGATCCTGATGAGACGGCTCGTCACGAGGATCTACACATCCGGATCTACACTTTTTGCCAATACCACTATACAGGCCTGTGGTGTTGAAAGGGTTAATACACATTTATTAATTCAGGGTTCCCACGCGTCAGGGAAAAGTCAGGGAAATTCAAGGTCAGGGAAATGTCAGGAATATTTTTAAATTTTAGTAAATGTCCAGGAAATGTGAGGGAAATTGGAAACCCCAAGATCTGTGATTTTTGTCGCGCCCGCTTGCGGAAAGCGCGATATAGTCGGCACTTTGGCGTACGTACGTACACGTACGTACGTGTGTCCGGTTAAAGTTTTGGGTTAAGTTTTTTAGTTAAGTTTTTTGGTTAAAGTTTTTGGTTAAGTTTCTTGGTTAAAGTTTTTCGTTATACTATATCTCTGCAGCTGCTTTGCCCATTACCTTGAAACTTCACATGGGTGTTTATCACCCCCTCCCATGCGGCCGCTGTGCCCAATGAAGTTATACTATATCTCTGCAACTGCTTTGCCCATTACCTTGAAACTTCTCATGGGTGTTTATCACCCCTCCCATGCGGCCGCTGTGCCCAATGAAGTTATACTATATCTCTGCAACTGCTTTGCCCATTACCTTGAAACTTCTCATGGGTGTTTATCACCCCCTCCCATGCGGCCGCTGTGCCCAATGAAGTTATACTATATCTCTGCAGCTGCTTTGCCCATTACCTTGAAACTTCACATGGGTGTTTATCACCCCCTCCCATGCAGCCGCTGTGCCCAATGAAGTTATACTATATCTCTGCAACTGCTTTACCCATTACCTTGAAACTTCTCATGGGTGTTTATCACCCCCTCCCATGCAGCCGCTGTGCCCAATGAAGTTATACTATATCTCTGCAACTGCTTTACCCATTACCTTGAAACTTCTCTGGGTGTTTATCACCCCCTCCCATGCAGCCGCTGTGCCCAATGAAGTTATACTATATCTCTGCAACTGCTTTACCCATTACCTTGAAACTTCACATGGGTGTTTATCATCATCTGTATTTTCATTCTACCCCCTCCCGTGCGGCCCCTGTGCCCAATGTCAAGGTCAAATTACTTTGAAGTTTTTGGTTAAGTTTTTTGGTTAAAGTTTTTTGTTATACTATATCTCTGCAACTGCTTTGCCCATTACCTTGAAACTTCACATGGGTGTTTATCATAATCTATTACTTTGAAGTTTTTGGTTAACGTTTTTGGTGAAAGTTTTTTGTCGCGCCCGCTTGCAGACAGCGCGATATAGTCGGCACTTTACAAACTTTGTCAATTTTCAAATGATTTACAGGTGTTGTTTTTATGCTCCCCAATTATTTTTTTTACAGGGGAGCATATAGTTACCGCTTTGTCCAGCGTCTGCCGTCCGAGTTTTACGTTAACGTTTTTTCAAATTGCTATATCTCTGACTGCTTGGGATATCAACTTGAAACTTCATATACACATTGATTACCATCCATATTTTCATTGTATACCGTATTAGTCCATTTGACGCTACTATACATTTAATACACAACCTAGAAATTGTGTTTACTATAAACTTTTATTTCTGATTTGTACTCTCATGGGGTCCTACAACAAATTCAGCTTGGTTGCCAAAACGGCAACTTTGGGCAACATCAGTAATTTGCATGAATCCAAGATGGCCGACAAATGTTATATAAATACATAATATCCAATACATATCGTATTGTAGAAGCAATTTTTTATGAAAGTACTTGTAAAGATGATAGATGCACTAACTATCATCAACTGCAAGTTAAACCCAATTTGCATAAATCCAAGATGGCCACCAAATGTTATAGAAATACATAATTTCCGATATATATTGCATTGCAGAAGCTATATGTATGCTAAAAAATGTAAACGTAACATATGCAGTAACTGATAATTTAAGGAATGTTTTTAATCAACTGCAAGTTGAACCTAATTTGCATAATTGCAAGATGGCCGCCATTTCAAGATTATAATTAATTTTGAGAATAAATTGCCAAAAGTGTACTATCCATGTACATTGTACATACAATTTACCTGTACATAAATCTTGGGTTACCAATTTGTCTAATTTCCCGCTTTCTGACATGTTTTGGAGCATTTGGAGCGCATTGTTTGGGATGGGGGTGAGCAAGAAGGGACATCCTGCCTCCACTGAACCAACTCTTGATCAATGCAATGTGCATAGTCTACAACCTACCTGCACAAAGTTTAGCTACCAAATTTTATCTGTACAGAAACTATAACTAGATGCAACGCGATAAAAAGGCACTAATTCATAACAAATATGACATTTTAGTGTCACCATACATAATATCTGATATTGTTGTTCATACCACGCGTGTTTTATTTCGCAAATTTGTTGTTGTTTTTTTGCTGTTAGTCCTGATGAACAGGTATGCACCCCAATGACCGACCCCATTAGTATATATTATCTATCATGTATACATGTGACCATTTTATTCTGATTCTTGGAGTAACATGCAACTGAACTGCATAGTTATAGCAGCCGAAGCGACTTGTGTCATGTGTTTTCAAAACTTGTATAGCAGTATCATAGCAAGGCGAACCTTTGAGTCCACTGCATTTGTTTGTCACTACCATTGGGGATAGATACTGGAATGGCGTTTATGGTGACAATTGTGGCGAGCAGAGTTCACAAGGGCATGGCTATCTGCTGATCCTGTTTATGAGTGGATTGATGCCGTCCCCATCACCGTACATATGTCAGTTTGTGTGGACTACATATGCTCTGCTGGTGCACCAGGACAGTCTTTGCAGAAACATCACATGGAGGAGTTGAAGTACCGACGTGTCCTAGATGCAGATGATCAGGGCCCTCACCTACAAGAAGATCATTGCCTTCATCTGTACAATCCAGTCACCGGCAAGATAACCCCAGCTGAAGTCAATGTGGCTGATTTGGGGAAAGAATGGAGAGCAAGTATACAGACAGTCTCCTAGAGTGTTCTACGACCCTATCAACAGTCATATCAAGATGATGAATGGTCTCAAGAAGCAGGGCAATGTCAACAAAGCATGCCAATAATCAACATCGAGAACATATATCTCCGGTTTCTGCAGCAACTAAATGATAGAACCTGGGCCTCTCTTCACTTACAAGCTCTGCTCCGTGCCTCAATCCCTCAATGATGAACATGGTTGTCTCCACAAAGGCAACACGTCAGGAATGGCAATGCAACAATGGATACCCACGAGGATGGAGTGTTTGGTCATGATGAGGCGGAGATCACCATTGTCTCGTTTGTCCTTCAGGCTGCAAAGTCTTGAAAACATGACTGTGATTTCCGTCCTTAGTGATGACACCGACGTATTCATCCTGCTGGTATATTGGGTGTATCGAGAGGAGCTGGTGAGCAAGGTACAGATGGAGCGCTGGGATAGAACTATGTTACATATCAACACCAGTTGCGTTGACCTAGGGCCAAAGTGTTTGGAGCTGCTGAACATGCATGCCCTCAGTGGATGTGATACGACATCATAATCATATTTGTATGTCAAAGGCACGACCAGTGCGCTAAACACATTTCTGGCTGGGGAGATGGATGCTACACAGCCTGTCTTGATGAAGGTGGCAATGAAATTCTTCATAGCTATATATGGTCAACTGCCGGGATCATCCATGTAGTCGGTCCATTAACACTTATTACAAAGAAAATGAAATGTCCTAAATCCAAGACTCTTCCTCTAACATCCACCAATCTGTCATTGCATGTGCAGCGGGCCCATGGAAAGCGGCAGATCAGCAAGCACTGCCTGATGAAGCAGCAGACATCACTCACTTCGGGTGGGAGATCCGGGATGGCGTCCACGTTCCTATCATTGACAAGGGTGACACAACTCCATCACATCTGAGTTATGTGATTCACGCTCAGTGTAGGGTGCATGGTAAGTAGTGCAGCACTGGGTTGTATGGCTGCCACAGGGAACATATTTCATGTACATCATACTGTAGCTGCTCTGGATGGGAACGAGGAGGTATCGATGGGCAGGAGGGTGCGCTTGGAATGGAATTGCCTAGCAATGTAGATCAATAGGGTGCGCTTGGAGAACTTGCAGAGGAAGGTGCAGAGGAATGTGAAGTTAATGAGGATGTTGAGTATCGTCTTGCTGACCCTGACTACCTGTATGACGACTTGGTGGGACAGCATATGGTGTGATAGGGTATTAGGGTTTCAATGGTATTAACTCAGACTAGCAAGTAACAATCCATTAGTGTCACTTCTGTGGTTTCATTTCACTGCAGTTCTTGCTTATTATAATACTTGAAACTGCAGCCAGTGCAAGGTGAATATGGCAGGGCACAATTGCTCGTCTCGGCCGTCCTCTCTCGGATTCAAAGATGAGCAGGGCCATGTCTTTGAAACATCCAGTACAACCTAACAATTTAAACTTCCTGCATGCATACCTATTATACAATATGTACATGGACAAATTGGTAACCCAATATTTCTATGTAGGCAGGTCGTGCGTACATGGATAGTACACAGGTGGCAATTTATGCACAAAAATAAAGAAACTCTTAAGAAATGGTGGCCATCTTGAAAGTATGCATATCGTTGTGAATACATTCCGTACATTATCAGTTACTGCACCGGTTATCTTTATCTTTACATGTGTTTTCACATACATATTGCTTCTGCAATACACTATATATTGGAAATAATGTATTTCTATAACATTTGGTGACCATCTTGAACTTATGCCAATTGGGATTAACTTGCAGTTGATATATCTACATTCCTTAAATTATCAGTTACTGAATCTATCATCTATACTTGTACTTTCACAATATATATTGCTTCTACAATACACTATATATCAGACATCATGTATTTCTAGAACATATGGCGGCCATCTTGGATTTATCCAAATTAAATTTAACTTGCATTTGTTGAATAATTACTACATCTGTCAGTTTTACATGCACTTTCACATACATATTGCTTCTACAATACAATATATATCGGATATCACGTATTTCTCTATCATTTGGCAGACATCTTGTATTTATGCAAATTACGGAAGTTGTCCAAAGTTGCCATTTTGGCAACCAAGCTGGATTTGTTGTAGGACCTCTTCTGAGTACAAATCAACAATAAAGGTTTATAGTAAACACAATTTCAAGGTTCCGAAATTTTCAAATGGACTATATGTCAAAAAGTGTACAAGACTTTTTCAAATGACTTGGAAATTTGTGTAAATTTACAGATATTATTATGTTATTGTGATTCTACACATTCAATATGGTGTCTTATTGCCCGTCTGAATCTATATTCACCCGAGGCGCAGACGAGGGGGAATATAGTTTCAGACGGGCAATATAGCACCTCATTATATATATAGTAACTTAGATATCAATTTTTGCCTAGAAATTGCCTGTATTTGCCTACAGCAATAACATGATACCGCCGTTTCCAGTCCGATACCATGTCTCGCGCGCGTATTAAACCAGTTCCATTGGGCATGAGCATTGCGTATGTTTACTTTATCGGCTGCGTAAATTTTGACAGATGCTGGGAATTTAAATTTGTAGGCTCTGTATTTCATCATTCAATCATGGATAATGGTATAGATTTTAATATAGGATTATCACAACTGCCGGATGATTGATATTGAAATTGATATCTAAGTAATCTAAGTAATAAAGACGTTAATACGTGTCTTGGCCTAGGTATCAAACAAGCCACGTATTAACCTCTAAATATTGACTTAGTAGAATCACAATAACGTATTTGTCATACCGTAGATCGTAGATTTTTAGCTCACCTGAGCAAAGTTCATGTGAGCTATTGTTACCGCAATATGTCCGTCGTCCGTCGTCGTCGTCGTCGTCGTCGTCGTCGTCGTCGTCGTCGTCGTCCGTAAACATTTTCAAACGTCTTCTCCTCGGTAACCATTGGGCCTATAGTCACCAAACTTCATGGTCATGGTCCTTAGGTAGGGGGATTACAAAATTGTTAAAATGACGTCATCACATAATCCAAGATGGCCGCCGTCTAAAAATAGCACAAATTCTTCAAAAATCTTCTTCTCAAGAACCGCTAACCGGATTTCGACAAAACTTGGTAGAAATGATCGACGTACATTGCTCTTTCAAAGTTGTTAAAATGGTGACCCCGGGGTCAAAAATGGGCGTGGCCCGTGGGGTCAAATTGGGGTTAAATTTTATTTTTGACCGAATATGGTCATGTTATATATCAAATCGAAGGTATCAATGAGGCGATCACTCTGGTACATTTTTTGTCGAAATCGGATTGTTATGTCATCCAAGATGGCCGCCGAAATGTCAAATGGTCGTTCTTTTATTAGAGATTTAAAAATTCTTCTTCACATGAACCGCTTGGCCCATGGTAGCCAAACTTAAAAGTTATGGTCCATGGGTGAAGCCTTTTCAGATTTGTTAAAATGGAGGTCATCGCTAATCCAAGATGGCCGCCGTCTAAAAATAGCATAAATTCTTAAAAAATCTTCTTCTCATGAACCGCTGGCCGGATTTCGACGAAACTTGGTAGGAATGATCGATGTAAATTGCTCTTTCAAAGTTGTTAAAATGGTGACCCCAGGGTCAAAAATGGGCATGGCCCGTGGGGTCAAATTGGGGTCCATTTTTTTTTTGACCGAATATGCCATATATCAAATTGAAGGTATCGATGAGGCGACCAAAAGATCCATTTATTCAAGATTTTGAACGTCTTTTTCTCAGGAACCACATGGCCGATGCTGGCCAAACTTCATAGGAAGTTAAGATCTTTGGGTGAAGCATTTTCAGATTTGGTAAACTGACAGTCATCGCTTAATCCAAGATGACCGCCATCTAAAAATAGCACAATTTTTTTAAAACACATGAACTCAATGTCGCATTCTCCTCTGGTGTTCATGGAGTCAGGTGAGCGAATTAGGGCCATCATGGCCCTCTTGTTTATATTTCCCCAGAATTTAGTTTTATAAGTGTATTGGTGCATGTTTAACGTCATAGAAATATGGCCCCAAACGGCACGACGTCATGACGTTACAAACGTCATCCAGACATAAACGAGTAGAAATGTGTTAATAATTTCTGGACTGATTTTCAAAATATACCTTTTGTTTTCTTAGTTAGGTCATTACCAATCCTTATGACTATGTTTCGGAGGTGATTCCCAAAATATTTTGTTTTCGACTCGGCCTCTATCTGCCGCCATTTTTTAACTTCGAGCCATATTGACAGGCTTGACAGGTAATATTTAGAGGTTAATACGTGGCTTGTTTGAAATCGGCCCGAAGTATCGGCCCGAGGTAACTTGGTATCAGCCTGAGACCGAAGGTCGAAGGCTGATATCAAGTTCAGGCCATCAAGTTTCCTATTTTTTCCTATTTTCTGAGCAATTCCTATTTTTTTACCAAATGTTCCTATTTTTCCTATTTTCTGGCCTTTTTGAAAAGCCGCAGACATTTTTGCCCAATTTAACTATGAGCATGACAGTGAAATTGACAATATAGATAAATACTGTACATTGTAACATAACTACACAACTATTATTGCATAACACTAGTATTCAACTGTGTTAGATGGCTATGGCAATTTCCTGTGCCATTTTCCAACAGTTCATCGTTCAAATTGTGCCCAAATTTGCATTTTCCATTAATTGTAAAGTAGTTTATACTTGTACTTTGTAAATTGGAAGGTAATAAATATTTTGCTGACCTGTGTACAAAATATTGAAAGGTATTAGCGTTCCTTGCCACCAGAGCTGGTTTTTATTCCCCCCGGTATATAAAGTATGTCGAGGGGTATATATCTTTCGAATTTCCATCTGTTCATTTGGAACATTTGCGTGAAAGATTTTATTTACTTTATGTCTCTGCAACCCCGTTATGGTTGACATGAAAATTGATATGCATGTTTATCATCCTCCCTGTATTAATTGTGCACAATACCCATTGTCCCCACATTTTCAAGATCAAATTATGTAGAGATTTGCTTTAAAGATTTATGTAAAATTCCATTTAATGTTTTTAAGTACTTTATAACTCTGCAACATTCACCCTTCACTAGATTAGCTTAAACATTCATATGCATTGATACAGTTTTCCAAATAACGCACCAAATCATGTCTTCGTAATTCAATGCTGACTTACGATTTCTCTCCACACTACATGTGTACTCCCGACTTTATATGACCTTGGCTATTGAATGGACATTAACCCCATTTCATCATCCTCGTCCTGTCTTCATGATGTGGTTAAATCTTCATAGCAAATAAATGCATAATCATTAACTTTAATATACTAAATACTGTTCCCTGTGGTATGCTAAGGGCGTCTGTCACACAATCAGGAGTGATTTATCTGAAAATTAATGTATTTAAAATTTATTATGCACCCACCAATTTATTGGGGGGCATTATGTTTTACACTGTCCATCCGTGCATGCGTCCGTTCGTCCATAAGGCAATGAATACGTTTTCAATATTTCCTTAACTCCTTCACCAATTTCAATAATATTTGCCACAATGTCTGTCTAGGGATGGTGCTTTGTTTCGCATACGACCCACACCCGAAAACCCAAGGTCAAGGTCACTGGGGACTTATGTTCACCTTGTTTGTACAGCAAATGCATTTAAGTTTTTAATGTTTTCTCAATAACTCCTTCACCAATTACAATCATATTTGCCCACAATGTCTGTCTAGGGATGGTGCTTTGTTTCACATATGACCTACATCCGAACAGCCAAGGTCAAGGTCACTGGGGACTTATGTTCACCTTGTTTGTACGGCAAATGTGTTTAAGTTTTTAATGTTTTCTCAATAACTCCTTAACTCGTTCACCAATTTCAATAATATTTACCCACAATGTCTGTCTTGGGATTAGCCTGAGCTTTGTAATAATGGTGCCATTTTACTATCAAGGCTGTAGGTGGGGGCATCCATGTTCTATGAACACATTTTATAGTTAGTAATATAAATAAATGTTCAACCAATTCATCAATGATGATTATAATGTGATTGCTGCTAATGTCTGCCTGGTTGTAAGCTGCTTTAATACCCTTTTGTCATTCTGTGTTTGAAAACACTAGCTTTCTATATATCCTAAGCCCTACAATATATGTGGAGATGGGTCACTGCTGTCTCCGATTCCTAGCATTGATATGCATTGATACAGTTTTCCAAATAACGCACCAAATAGAAACGAATTACTGTAGGAATTATTATTTTGTCCTACATGTAGTTTAATATTGTAAGTGGTGACTAAAAATAACAGACCTGGAAAATGATTTTGGTGTCATAAGTGCCACCACCCCTAATAATTTTCCCGTTCCGCCGCCTATGATGGTTATGGTTCATATATTGAATTTTTTAATAAATTAATTTTGAGTGAGCGGTAGCGAGCAAGAAATTTGTTTTTTTTAAATTATAGCTTACTTACTGATTGCCCCGCCTTCTTCGTCTACACATGTCAGGGGCGGATACAGAAATAATTGCAGGGGGGAGGTCTGTATCCGCGCCTGCATGTTTGCTCCAAATCTCAACCATTCGCACTTTCGACTTGGGATACTACTACGTTATTGGCCGTTTGACACCGCAGCACACATGTATACGTCACAACAGGATGCATGCTATGTGCATTTTTGACAACAAGACATGACGTCTGGATCTAAATATAACTGTCTACATATTGGAAAATTTAATGAATAAATTTAGTGAATATTGGAGAAAGAGTCGCATGTGATTAATTGATACATAATCCTATTCTTTCATTGGTCGAGAAACTAGGGCAAACAATAAATATTAAAATTGCTTATTGTTTCTGTATTAATACACCACATCCAGCATGCTCATTAATAAAATATATATATATTTTCAAAACATAACAAAGACAAGGGTGGATTGGGTTGGCTGAAGGTATGGCGGCCAACATATATGTACATTACTTTAATTAATATAGCACAAGTATCTTGTGTTTGGATCTTGAAACAATTAATAACTTAAAAGTTATAGTCTTCGAGCAATACAACACAAATTATCAATAACATTTTTAAAAGGTCAGGTTGGCCATAAAATGTGTTGGGAACAAATCTTAAAATAACATTTTATTCCTATTTTAGACTATATTTTCCTATTTTATTCCTATTTTTTCACCGTCCAAATTCCTATTTTCCTTTTTTTTTTGGACCCATCCCTCACTTGACGGCCTGGTACTTCGTAAATTGGAAGGTAAGAACTATTTTGCTGACCTGTATACAGAAGATTGAAAATCATTAGCGTTCCTTGCCTCCAGTGCTACTTTTTATATCCCCAGCATATAAAGTATGTCAAGGGGTATATAGTTTTCTAATTTCTGTCTGTTCATTTGTAACATTTGCATGAAAGATTTTCAGTACTTTATGTCTCTGCAACCCTTTACCGATTTACTTTAAAATTGATAAGCATATTTATCATCCTCCATATATATATATTCATTGGCCCTCGCATACGTCTTTGGCATTTTTGTATGTGACAGTTGAATCTGGTTATACCCAACCCTGTATGTGTATTACGATGATTATCCCCTCGCCAATAGGCAAGAGGGATATCGTTAGTCAATGTACGTACGTACGTACGTTCGTAACACCTTTCATTTTCGGTTCACCGATTTTAATCATATTTGACCACAATTTGTGTCTAGGAATGGTGCTTTGTTTTGCATACGACCCATGTCCGACCGTCCAAGGTCAAGGTCACTGAGGACTTTAATTGTTTGTATTTAAGGCTGCCAGCGAGGGGATTAGCTTTGTTTAATGATGCCAGTTCTTGTTCGTCATCCTATTACGTTTAGGGGAAGGGGCCAAGTGACTTTGGTGTGGTATGGACCTGGCAACAAGTCAGGTTGTTCTAAGTTCAGGGCTGAATATATTTTGTATGCCCCACCACGATAGTGTTACCCTTGTCCGTCCGTTCGTCCGTCCATCACCAACCTTATGATGAGTAGATGCGCAGTTTATTTCAATGTTTTATTCAACCCCGGGACATGGATTATCTCCCCCTTGTCGACTTGAATTTCCCAATTTTGCCTTGTATTTCGTAAAACTTTTAAACTGTACTAGCCACAGACCTGAAACTTGGTATGTAGCTTCTTTATAATGAGTAGATGCGCGAAATTGATTCAACCCCCGGGTCATGGATTATCTCCCCATTTGCGACTTAGAATTTAAACCGTAACAGCTACAGACCTCAAACTTGGTGTGTAGCTTCCTTATGATGAGTAGATGCAAAAAGTTTATTTCAATGTTTTATTTGACGCCCCGGGTCATGGATTATCTCCCCCTTTTCGACTTAGATTTCACAAATTTGCCTTGTAAATTGTAAAACTTCTAAACCGTAATAGCTGGAGGCTTGATGCTTGGTATGTAGCTCTTTATGGTGTGAAGATGCACAAAGTGAAATTCTATTTTTGTTTTGACACTGAGCCATGGATTATATCCCCCTTTTGGCCTTTGAATTTTGCCTCATTTACTATCGAAGCAATATGTGGGGTATCCGTATTCTATGAACACATTTTCTAGTTTTCGATGTAAATATTCCGTTCCGATTTTCACCCCAATTTAGCAAGTTAAATATGGGATCGAACCCGTTCGCCCGGCCTTAAATGACCTTAGCTATTGATTGGCCCTTAAACACCAATATATCAAATCAAATCATTGTGCACAATACAGTCCCCACATGCTCAAGGTCAAATTATGTAGAGGTTTGCTTTAAAGATTTTTGTAAAAATTCCGTTTAGATAATGTGTCTATGCAATAGCAAGTCGGGCATATTGCGCTGAACTTGAGGTTCTGTACGTCTGTCCGTGTACATTTACGTCAAAAAGTCGAAAACTTTGTCAGAGTTTCTCTATCATGTAATATCTTCAATATTACTTGAACGATTGCTTTAATATTTGGACAGTTCATTCACCTGAACATGTGTGATGCACTCGCACCACCAATGACATAACCTAGCTGGACCTTTGTGACATTCAAAATGGTGCTGAAACACATTTTCTTACGTTGTAAGAATTTCTCCATCATGTAATATCTTCAATATTACTTGAAGGATTGCTTTAATTTTTGGACATCACCTTAACCTTTGTGACCTTCAAAATGGTGCTGATACACTGGGCCATTTTCTTATGTCAAAAACTGTGTAAGACTTTCTCAAATGACTTAAATTTGTTGAATTTCTTTTTTATACACAATCTCTAGTTAGAGTCCAGTATGCCATGAGGGCATATCCATGCCTTACAAACATAATGTCTAGTTAAGTACTTTATATCTCTGTAACATTCATCCTTCACTTGATTATCTTAATTCATATGCATTGATCAATACAATTCCCAAATAATGCTGTCTGCCTTTTCAAAATCATTCTGGATTCAATGTCGCATGACAGGAATTTGCTTTTTTGATTAGCATTATGAGGCAGCGGCAGCGGCCGGGGTATATGTGAGCTCGAGCTCACTTGCTCTAGTATTTTCAGGCAATAAATATACGGTATGTAGTTCATGTAATCCGACCTATCCTAGATTTTAGGACCCCATATTTAGCATGCTCATTAAAAAAAAAAATTATATATATTTTCAAAACATGGGGTTGGCTGAATGGGACGGTATGGAGGCTAAAATATATGTACATTACTTTAATTATCAGAGTACAAGTGATGTGTCAAAATCATGTTGATATTTTATAGTCTTTGAGCAGTACAACACACATTATCGATAAACTGAGTTCAATGGTCAGGATGGCCATAAAATGTGTTTGGAAGCCATCTTAAAGTATTTTATTCCTATTTTAGACTATATTTTCCTATTTTTTCACTGTCTGAATTCCTATTTTCCTATTTTTTTGGACAAATCCTTCACTTGATGGCCTGCGATAAAGTAAACATACACAATGCGCATGCCCAAAGGAACTGGTTTAATACGCACGCGAGACATAGTATCGGACTGGAAACGGCGGTATCAGACTAGTAATTATGGTATCAGACTAGAAATGGCAGTATCGGACTAGAAGTTTCAGTATCAGACTGGAAAACACGCCGTATCAGCCTGGACTGTGTATGTTATTGCTATAGGCAAATACAGGCAATTTCTAGGCAAAAATTGATATCTAAGTAATAAGTGCTCATATTACCCGTCAAGCTGACCAATCAAAACGCGAGAAATTTATATGCAATATGAAAAAATCATTTAGTAACATTTATTTTACTGATAGTGTCAGGTGGTATCAGGCTATTTTTATATGCAAATGAGGCATGCTATTTTTTCATTATTTATACTAATTAAATGCGTCAAAAATAATATTTTCGACAGATTATAAGTATGATTATTGCACATCAAAAAATAAATACAGATAATAAATAGTAATGTCTGTTAACATTTTAAGGAAACACGGTTATCGCCCCTCACATCAGTGTGGAAATTTATGTTCGATATAAAACGTAGACTAATGCCAATCAATACCTGGGGTAATGGTGAATGAATGTTTATTTTGCCAGAAAATGTCTCACATGATGTCTCTGATATAAAGAACAGTTTGTGCCTACTGCGTGGGCATGTACCTTTAATAGATATTATCTGCATTTTGTTTCATTTCTATTTCCAGGAGTATCACAGATTTGGATGAATGGTGTTGCACAGATGAATTGGGATCAGCTTCTATATCTCTCTCCTAATATGACAATAAACAAAACACTGATTGTGTTGAAATAAATTAGGCCATTCCATATCTTTTCTATGTTAAGCATCCACCCAGCTGACCAAAACCTACCTACGTATCCGGTAAAAACAAACACGGCCTTGACAAAAATGAATGTAAATTTATGTTAACTTTCTCAACCCTTTGCAAGGTCCCAAGTCCCCCAATTAGTTTTCATATTACTTCACCAGTAAATAGTGTAAAATAGCACACACATTGTGTTTGTTTTTTCACAGAACCACTTTCAAAACCTACCTGCATGCGGACGCCTAACAGAGAAAGAACTTGATATGGCCTTACTGATAAAAACAGAATCTTGTGTACATTTGATTGATCAACAGTAAATACCACACTCTCTATATGACCTTAGTTGTTGGTGGTGCCTTAAACATTGTCACTTCTTTATGCAGTAATGTAAAGCTATTGTGGTTTTGACTATACATGTTACGTATCTTATGTGTTGGTGTGCGACGTAAAGTCGGCGTTTACGCTTGATTGGACCACCAGCTGACAAAAGGTGGCTAACGATGTCTGCGATCATTAACCAAAATATGCTACTTGATGGTTGTGTATAGTCTGTATATATAATATTCGCTGGATGTGGTGGCTGGAAAATTCAAATTCATATGGAATCTCTTCTTGCGGGGCCATGCATATAAATTATACAGCAGGAAGTTTAAAAAAAAAATATGTGTTGAAATAAGAATTTCTGATTTATTTCCTTTGTTCTGTAATGTAATTTTGCTGTCAAATAAATCCTTAATGAGCTATGGGGACATCTCGCATGTTGCTATAGTTTTATTTTCCATACAGTGATGGATCATACCATTGTCTATATAGACTGTATATATTAATTGAATGCAATCATTTGATTTATGTTTTAATGATTTCATATATAGTGCCATTCATACCACAACCATGCACAAATAGCTTTAATGTATTCAGAAAAATGATTATATTCTAATCTTACTGACTGACTTTACAAGATTACCCAAGACCTACTATAGTTGGAACTGTTGTGAAGTACTGATTATAAAACTCGTATACGAGACAAGCCTTGTGATTTTGTACCTAAGATGTGCAATTTTTCAGGAAAAATATTTACAGAAACTGATGTCGAAAGTTGACGTTTTCAGAGCATATGGGAAATTCTATTGCCTCTATATTTAAGCTCCTTACAACAACCACCTCTCTGCAACAGACAGATTTGTGTTTTCACATGGGTGACTGTTGTAGAGAGGTTGCACTGTCGACTCCCAATTTTAGCTTGCCAACATGTATTTTTACGAGCTTACCTGTCCAGCAGTTTGTATGCAAGAAGACATACATTTAGTAAACAGGGGCTGGGCAATTTATATAGATTGGGTGTTTTAGGACCGCGTGGCAAAATATTTTTTGTACCACTGAATTGCAAATGACTCATAACGGTGAGGACTGGACCAGTTATTCAACTAAATCAGCTCGCTGTGCTTAACCTTGTTGTTAAACGGCCTTAAATTTGATTCAATCAGCGAATCAATTGTTTTTTAAGCAATATTTATAATACAGCAATTACAAACAAGTGCGAGAGCACTTGTACAGTCTATGTGAAAGTGGAAGCAGGATGGTTAGTCATAAAGTTTTACAAAATAGCTAGTAAAGTTTTCTTTTCTATTAGTTACGTGATTTTCACAATATTTCTGCTAAGTAAGGACACTTGAATGAAAAACTTGCACTTAGCATATCAGAAAAGTTGGTTTTGAAAAGTGACATTTGGTCCGGCCACTTCTGATAACACTACGAGTTGAACAATACCAAATTTAGCAGCATTACTGCCGTAGTTAGGCTGAACATTCTGTAGATAAACATATTTTGCATTTAAAAGCTTTGACATTTCTCTACAGAATGTTTCGACTAACTATATACTGCTAATTATTAATGCTGCTAAATTTGGTATTGTGCAACTCGTAGAGTTAACAGCTGGATCATTGAAGAAAGGAAGATACTATAGTCGTATTGATGATTTACCTCACAACACCTGTGTGCTGCATTACCCTAAATGATACTTTTTGTGTGTTGATGGGCTGTTAAGCACCATTCCATTCATTCTGACTTATAGTTTTGATCCTTATCAGGCTTCAGGAGTGTGTTAAAGGATAATACCGGTAATTTTAAATATCCACAATCCCTTAAGCCCCATTTTACCCATTATAGCCACGTATTGGCCAAACAACAGATTCCATCTCTAAGTTTCCACTCCATAACATCATAAAGTATGTTTATTTGCCTGTTGACAAATATTTCTCTGGCAAAACAGCATTTAAATGTTTCCATAGCAGCGGTGTAGTCCAGTTCTTGTCAAAGATGTGCAAATTGTGGATCGAGTTTGTAAATGGGTTCGGGAGCATTCTTCCCCATACCTTCCCCAGAAAAAAATATTGATTTCTACATTTGATTTCCTCGGATTATAATGATTTTAAAGCTATAATTTCATTTGAAAAGATTATGTCAAACCTTTCAACACCACAGGCCTGTTTGCTAGTAATTTTCATATTTTTGAGAACAGAAACACTCCCTTTTTATACGCCCGTTTGAAAAAACGGGACGTATTATGTATTCATCTTGTACGGGCGGGCGGACGGGCACAGCTTGTCCACGCAATAACTAGAGTCCTACTTGACGGATCGTAACCAAATTTGGTTTACATGTTTATCACGTCAATATGAGTTATCTCCCCTTGTTGACTGGCCTTGCCTCGACGGGTGTATATTGTGACCTCTTGTTATAAATGGACTAGTGTGCAAACCGGAGAGGTGTATGCGAAACATGCGCAAATAGTTCTATTAGCTATATCCGTCGAAACAGATGTTTGTAAAAATATAAGCAAAATTAATAAATTAATAAATAAAAATATAGTTTCCTATGTATGGTTTTGAACTCGTGCTTGAAAATTCAGTTCTTTTAAATTTTTACCAACAACTCGAACCACTGAGCCAGATATGGTTCTTAAATACAGAGGATTAAAATAGAGATATAAATCTCGCACTGGGGATCGGTACCAGTTAGGCTGGTTCCTGGCTTCGTTTATATTGGTGACAATAGATAGTCGATGTATTTAAACCTTGGTCTGGCAGGACCCAAGCAACAGTCGTGTGGGTTAGAGGGCTGAAACACAACCATTTGAAACAAACGTCTACGAGTTCAAAACCAGTCATAACAAACATTGTTAAATAAAAAGTGAATAATTTTATGTTAATTTGCACAAATATTCTCTATTTGTTTTGGCGGCAGGTATTAATATCAAATTCGCAACATCTGTTTCGTAATACACAGTCACAGATCAGGAGTTCGACTGGCTACACATGTTACAAATCCCATTTCTCCAGTGACAGATCAGGAGTTAGACTGGCTACAAATGTTATAAATCCCATTCTTCCAGTGACAGATCAGGAGTTATACTAGCTACACATGTTACAAATCCCATACCTCCAGTCACATATCAGGAGTTTGACGGCTACACATGTTACAAATCCCATTTCTCCAGTCACAGATCAGGAGTTAGACAGGCTACACATTTGATCAATTCCATTTCTCCAGTCACAGATCAGGAGTTAGACTGGCTACACATGTTACAAATCCCATTCCTGCAGTCACAGATCAGGAGTTAGACTGGTTACACATATAACAAATCCCATTACTCCAGTCTCAGATCAGGAATTAGACAGGCTACAAATGTTACAAATCCCATTTCTCCAGTCACAGATCAGGAGTTAGACGGGCTACACATTTTATAAATTCCATTTCTCCAGTGACAGATCAGGAGTTAGACTGGCTACACATGTTACAAATCCCATACCTCCAGTCACAGATCAGGAGTTTGACTGGCTACAAATGTTACACTCGGAAATGTTATAAATCCCATTCCTCCTCCAGTCACAGATCATGGCTACACATGTTACAAATCCCATTACTCAGTTAGACTGGCTACAAATGTTACAAATCCCATTACTATAGTCAAATCACATTACTCGAGTCAAAGATCAGGAGTTTGACTGGCTACAAATGTTATAAATCCCATTTCTCCAGTCACAGATCAGGAGTTTGACTGGCTACAAATGTTATAAATCCCATTCCTCCAGTCACAGATCAGGAGTTAAACTGGCCACAAATGTCGGTGTTCCCACGCGTCAGGGAAAAATCAGGGAAATTCAAGGTCGGGGAAATGTCAGGGAATTTTGATTTTGTTCAGGGAAATTTGAGATTTTAGCAAATGTCAGGGAAATGTCAGGGAAATTTGAAATCCCAAGATCTGTGATTTTTTTGTAAGCCTGCAGATATATGGCTAAGGCAGTTTTGAGATCAAATAACATAATGTTGACCTTAAATTGCTGTTGGATGTGGTGAATGAATATGTGTTTAATTAATAGTAAGATGAAAGGTTATAGTTTATTGTCGCGCCTGCTTTAGCAAAAGTTGCGACTATAGTCACCAATTTTTCCGTCGTCCAAAATGTCAAAAAGTTGTGCAAGCTTCGTCATCATGGTATAACTTTAATATTTCTTGACGGATTGCTTCAATATTTGGACACTTGATATATGTTAACATTCAGAACACACTCATGCCCCCGTTAACATGACCTTCACCTTTTGTACCTTCATATTTTTGCGGAAACACTTAGCCATTTTTTGCGTCAAAAAGTTTGTACAAGTTTCTTCATCATTGTATAACATTAATATTACTTGATGGATTGCTTCAATATTTGGATACGTGATACACGTGAGCATTTTGGAACACACTCATGCCGCCATTACCATGACCTAGACCTTTTTGACCTTCCCATGGTTGTGAAAACTGACAGCCTTCTCATGTTGCTCACGTTGTTGCATTCAAATTCATACCTTTTATTATGCCCCTGTGACTTTTTCGTTGTTAATCATCTTAATTCTTCGCTAATTATTACCAAATTGCATCTCTGTAACAACACCATGTTCAGCATTTCAAATCCTTCAATAAAAAAATATAAATGTATACTAACTGACCATAATAGAAGAATAAAAATTGCATAAACTTAACTGAATTTGTATTGTTAATCCTTCTTTTGCTGAGAAATTCAGTTCAATTCCGTGATTGTATTTGAGGGCGGGAATTGGCTCTAGGATCTTCCATACCCGTATGCTGAGAAAATGAAATGACTTTGGTTTATAACTTAAGGACCAACTATAGAAATGTACCTGATCATCGTTCGATTCAAAAATAGTTGCTTCGTAAATGTGATGGAATATATATATATATACCATGTAGATGTAAACACTGCCTCGTTACTGTATCCTATACGGCACATGGGGTGGCCAAGTCGGCCATCTTTGTGTGTTGCCATCAGCCAGTTTCACCTGTTCTGCCGTTTGAACTCAAAATGTGAAGTAGAACATATGATATAATGCAAATCACATGTAGAAAAGCCAGGAGAATGGACTCGTATCAATTATATTACACCAAACTGTAAAATATGTCAGTTTTCTGGACAGGTTTGTGCCTGTGTTTTAACAAAATGAACCACCATTATAAATCGCTTCGTACACAGAAAATCGCACAGTGTATCACTTACCTGGCAGACCATTCTATTCAGCTTATATTTAAGGATGGGAATTGGCTCGAACACCTTCCATACCCTGGCAGACCACGCAACATGTACCATATATACCCACTACTGTACTCTGTTATTAGCTATCAAATCCAGTGACATCTAAGCAGTTACCTGAGTGTATTGTCCCTGGTTTCTAGTCACCTACTATTCGAGTAAATATGGCTTTACCTATGGGTAACATGTACAGTAACATAGGCTGTACATCAGATTGGAAAGTTTACACGTTGAAATTTATGGGAGAAATGCTCAAGATATCTCGTCTTTTGTATAGTTTGTTGGCGTAATATTTATAGCTTGCCGTTGTCATATCTGTCTATTATGTATTGCACCAAATTTTATTTGGTTTACTGTCGTATTATTTGCTGTATGTGTCAAACACACCAAATGGTGAAACTGTACAATGGCTTGTATATACAAAAATAGAGGAGATGGCAACTCAATGCTCCATTTCGTATACAGTAACAAGACAATATTCACATATGTTATATTCATATATCACATCACTCTTATGAAGCAATTATCGTTGAAGTCCAGTGTATCTATATATTACCTAATACCGTAATGGCAACTAAAGCGCAATTGATACCTGATAAGTTTTAAATATCCTGAACTTGATACATTTGTTAAATAAAACAATGTATACATACCATACTATTTTTGTCGCACCTGCTTGCGGAAAGCGCGATATAGTCGGCACTTTGGCGGTTAATGTTTTTGGTTAAGTTTTTTGGTTCAGTTTTTTGGTTAAGTTTTTTTTGTAAAGTTTTTGGTTAAGTTTATTGGTTAAAGTTTTTTGGTTAAAGTTTTTGGTTAAGTTTTTTGGTTAAGTTGTTTGGTTAAAGTTTTTCGTTGTACATGGGTGTTTATCATCATCTATATTTTCATTCTACCCCCCTCCCGTGCGGCCCCTGTGCCCAATGTCAAATTACTTTGAAGTTTTTGGTTAAAGCGCGATATAGTCGGCACTTTGGCGTACGTGCCAACTATATACGTACGTACGTGTGTCAGGTTAAAGTTTTTGGTCAAAATTTTTTGGTTAAGTTTTTTGGTTAAAGTTTTTCGTTATACTATATCTCTTTTTTTAGTGTCCATGCCTCGCCACAAGGCGCGACATGCAGGCCGCGGCCATCTAGTTTTCTGTAAGTACATGTATGTTTACCTTTGCTGCCAATGGTAATGATGTTACATGTGTGAAACAAACTTAGATACATGCGACATGAGATAGAATCACATGTTATTCTTTCTGAAGAAAAGTTAGACATACATTTAAGTGTATGGAATTCCTGCAGCGATCATGTACTTGTTTTCACAAAATTAACAAAATACATCCAAAAAGGTGATTAGGGTTGACTGAAGGGAAGGATATGCAGGCCAACATTAATTTAGAGTTTGCATGTTACGGCTTTGATCTTACAGCAATTAATACCACACATTTAAGTTAATGAAGTCGCTCATTTTTTATCAGGGAAAAATGGCATTTTGTCAGGGAAATGTCAGGGAATTTTATATCAGTTTCTGCGTGGAAACCCTGAATGTTAAAAATCCCATTACTCCAAGTCACAGATCAGAGGTTAGACTGGCTACAAATGTCACAAAATCCCATTACTCCAGTCACAGATCAGGAGTTTGACTGTTTACACATGTTACAAATCCCATTCCTCCAGGCGTAGATCAGGAGTTAGACTGGCTACAAATGTTATGAATCCCATTACTCGAGTGACAGATCAGAGGTTAGACTGGCTACACATGTCACAAAATCCCATTACTCCAGTCACAGATCAGGAGTTTGACTGTTTACACATGTTACAAATCCCATTCCTCCAGGCGCAGATCAGGAGTTTGACTGTTTACAAATGTTATGAATCCCATTCCTCTCGTCACAGATCAGAGGTTAGACTGGCTACACATGTTACAAATCCCATTACTCCAGTGACATATCAGGAGTTTGACTGCCTACACACATTACAAATCCCATTCCTCCAGTCACAAATCAGGAGTTTGACTGGCTACAAATGTTAAAAATCCCATTCCTCCAGTCACAGATCAGGAGTTAGACTGGCTACAAATGTGACAAATCCCATTACTCTAGTGACAGACCAGGAGTTAGACTGGTTACAAATGTTATACATCCCATTCATCCAGTCACAGATTAGGAGTTAGACTGGCTACACATGTTACAAATCCCATTCCTCCAGTCACAGATCAGGAGTTAGACTGGCTACAAATGTGACAAATCCCATTACTCCAGTGACATATCAGGAGTTAGACTGGCTACAAATGTTATAAATCCCATTCCTCCAGTCACATATCAGGAGTTAGACTGGCTACAAATGTTATAAATACCATTCCTCCAGTCACAGATCAGGAGTTAGACTGGCTTCACATGTTACAAATCCCATTACTCCAGTGAAATATCATCAGTTAGATTGGCTACAAATGTTATATATCCCATTACTCCAGTCACAGATCAGGAGTTAGACTGGCTACACATGTTATAAATACCATTCCTCCAGTCACAGATCAGGAGTTAGACTGGCTTCACATGTTACAAATCCCATTACTCCAGTGAAATATCAGCAGTTAGATTGGCTACAAATGTTATATATACCCATTACTCCAGTCACAGATCAGGAGTTAGACTGGCTACACATGTATAAATACCATTCCTCCAGTCACAGATCAGGAGTTAGACTGGCTTCACATGTTACAAATCCCATTACTCCAGTGAAATATCAGCAGTTAGATTGGCTACAAATGTTATATATCCCATTACTCCAGTCACAGATCAGGAGTTAGACTGGCTACACATGTTATAAATACCATTCCTCCAGTCACAGATAAGGAGTTAGACTGGCTTCACATGTTACAAATCCCATTACTCCAGTCAAAGAGCAGGAGTTTGACTGGCTACAAATGTTACAAATCCCATTACTCCAGTCAAAGATCAGGAGTTTGAATTGCTACAAATATTACAAATCCCATTACTCCAGTCACAGATCAGGAGTTAGACTGGCTACAAATGTTATAAATGCCATTCCTCCAGTCACAGATCAGGAGTTAGACTGGCTAAAAATGTTACAAATCCTATTACTCCAGTCAAATATCAGGCGTTTGACTGGCTACAAATGTTACAGATCCCATTACTCCAGTCACAGATCAGAGGTTAGTCTGTCTACAAATGTTACAAATCCCATTCCTCCAGTCACAGATCAGGAGTTAGACTGGCTACACTTGTTACAAATCCCTTTCCTCCAGTCACAGATCAGGAGTTAGACTGGCTACACATGTTACAAATGCCATTCCTCCAGTGACAGATGAGGAATTAGACTGGCTACAAATGTTATAAATCCCATTACTCCAGTGACAGATCAGGAGTTAGACAGGCTACAAATGTTATAAATCTCATTACTCCAGTCACAGATCAGGAGTTAGACTGGCTACAAATGTTATAAATCCCATTCATCCAGTGACAGATCAGGAGTTAGACTGGCTACACATGTTACAAATCCCATTCATCCAGTCACAGATCAGAGGTTAGACTTTCTACACATGTTACAAATCCCGTTCCTCCAGTCACAGATCAGGAGTTAGACTGGCTACACTTGCTACAAATCCCTTTCCTCCAGTCACAGATCATGAGTTCGACTGGCTACAAATGTTATAAATTCCATTACTCCAGTCACAGATCAGGAGTTAGACTGGCTACACATGTTACAAATGCCAATTCCTCCAGTCACAGATCAGGAGTTAGACTGGCTACAAATGTTATAAATTACATTACTCCAGTGACAGATCAGGAGTTTGACTGGCTACAGATGTTATAAATCCCATTCCTCCAGTCACAGATCAGGAGTTAGACTGGCTACAAATGTGACAAATCCCATTACTCTAGTGACAGACCAGGAGTTAGACTGGTTACAAATGTTATAAATCCCATTCATCCAGTCACAGATTATGAGTTAGACTGGCTACACATGTTGCAAATCCCTTTACTCCAGTGACATATCAGGAGTTAGACTGGCTACAAATGTTATAAATCTCATTACTCCAGTCACAGATCAGGAGTTAGACTGGCTACAAATGTTATAAATTCCATTCATCCAGTCACAGATTAGGAGTTAGACTGGCTACACATGTTGCAAATCCCATTACTCCAGTGAAAATATCAGCAGTTAGCCCTTGGCTCATGTTACATATCATTACTCCAGTCACAGATCAGGAGTTAGACTGGCTTACACATGTTATAAATACCATTCCTCCAGTCACGATCAGGAGTCAGACTGGCTTCACATGTTACAAATCCCATTACTCCAGTCAAAGATCAGGAGTTTGACTGGCTACAAATGTTACAAATCCTATTACTCCAGTCAAAGATCAGGAGTTTGAATGGCTACAAATGTTACAAATCCCATTACTCCAGTGACAGATCAGGAGTTAGACTGGCTACAAATGTTATAAATCCCATTACTCCAGTCACAGATCAGGAGTTAGACTGGCTGCACATGTTATAAATACCATTCCTCCAGTCACAGATCAGGGGTTAAACTGGCTACAAATGTTACAAATCCCATTACTCCAGTCAAAGATCAGGAGTTTGACTGGCTACAAATGTTACAAATCATATTACTCTAGTCACAGATCAGAGGTTAGACTGTCTACCAATGTCACAAATCCCATTCCTCCAGTCACAGATCGGGAGTTAGACTGGCTACAAATGTGACAAATCCCATTACTCCATTCACAGATCAGCTACACACATTTCAAATCCAATTCCTCCAGTCAAAGATCAGGAGTTTGACTGGCTACAAGTGTTACAAATCCTATTACTCCAGTCATAGATCAGAGGTTAGACTGTCTACAAATGTTACAGATCAGGAGTTAGACTGGCTACACATGTAACAAATCCCATTCCTCCAGTCACAGATCAGGAGTTAGACTGGCTACGAATGTTACAAATCCCATTACTCCAGTCAAAGATCAGGAGTTTGACTGGCTACAAGTGTTACAAATCCTATTACTCCAGTCATATATCAGAGGTTAGACTGTCTACAAATGTTACAAATCCCATTCCTCCAGTCGCAGATCAGGAGTTAGACTGGCTACACATGTTATAAATCCCATTCCTCCATTCACAGATCAGCTACACGCGTTACAAATCCAATTCCTCCAGTCACAAATCAGGAGTTTGACTGGCCACAAATGTTACAAATCCCATTCCTCCAGTCACAGATCGGGAGTTAGACTGGCTACACATGTTATAAATCCCATTCCTCCAGTCACTGATCAGGAGTTAGACTGGCTACAAATGTTACTACACGTGTTACAAATCTCATTCCTCCAGTCACAGATCAGGAGTTAGACTGGCTACAAATGTTATAAATCCCATTCCTCCAGTCACAGATCAGGAGTTAGACTGGCTACACATGTTACAAATCCCATTTCTCCAGTCACATATCAGGAGTTAGACTTGCTACAACTGTTATAAATCCCATTCCTTCAGTCACAGATCAACAGTTGGACTGGCTACACATGCCATACTCATCCCCAGTCACAGATTAGACAGGTGATGCATGTTATAAATCCCATTTCTGCAATCACATGTTAGGGCTAGACTGACCACAAAATGCCATACACCACATTTCTTCAATCACATTGATATTAGAGTTAGACAGGTCACAAAATTAATGTCATATCCCACATTTATCCAATCACAGACCAGGAATTAGACCAGGCGCGGATACAGGGGGGGGATCCAGGGGGTCCGGACCAGCCCCCCACCCACCCCCCCTGCTCCCGGCAAAAAGGACCCCCGCCCCTGTAGACTGGCTACAGAACAGATGCCATACTCATCATTTTTCCAGTCACATATCAGGAGTCACAAATGTTTTAAATGTTTTAAATGCCCTTTCTCCAATCACAGATCAGGAGTTAGACTGGCTATAGATGACATACATCCCATTCCTTTAGTCACAAATCAGGAGTTTAACTGGCTACAAACATACATCAGATCCTCCAGACACTGATCAGGAATTAGAAAGGTCACAAATGTCATACACCCCATTTCTCTAGTCACATATCCGGAGCTACATTTGCCATAAATACCATAAATCCATTTTGATCCAGCCTCTGATCAGAACAGTTACCTGGCTGTAAATGTCCTAAGCCCACTTCTCCAGTCATAGATCAGGAGCTACACTGACCATAAATGCAATAAGACACATTTCTCTACTGATTTTTACAGTATGAATTATATGCATTGAATTGCATGTTTAGAGTAACGTTTGAGGAAAATTATGCAATACATTGTACTTCTGTTCATTTTCACACCTACATTTTAGTGAGTAAGCCTTAATCCCCTAACAATCGTTTCCCTCCTGTACAAGAATCAGTGACATTCGTGATTGTACAGAGAGAAGGTGAAGTGTTTACATCTGGTGTGGTGGGTGGCTGTAAGGTAATGTATTCTGCATTTTTTGAATTTCTGCAAATTCTCTCTGTGTTGATGCCTATTTGTAAAATTACATGTGCCCCCCTCTTCCCTCAGAATAATGACCTCGCCCCACCCCAATATTTTTCACGAAAGCCCAAGCAACCACTGTCCATGTGAGGGTAAAAACCTTCAGCTTTTATCACATTATTATATAATATTCAGTGAATATTTTCACCCAACAACCACCCCGCCCCACTGCGGAAAAATATTTGTGACGAGCGACTTACAATATAATTGTAACGTTCAGGGGTTAACGCTACTGACGAGTTGTCTGCTCCGCGTAGGAATACACATCGGCACTACTTTGCCGAGGTGTATCGAATGCCGATAGCATGGGTAGTTGTGTGTCTCTTGAAGGTCATTTATCATGCTGACTGTACGGAGTGCACATCATGTCACTGTTTTGTAAGTTCACCTGTGTGCTTGCTGCACTTTAGTGCACTTTGTCCTGTCCCATTACAGAGATTCCTACCTTGCCCAAACTACACGAGTATCGACCTGCCGTGCGTGTGTGTTTATCCAGAGTCGACACGCAGACAGTTCGTCAAGGACGACAACTACGTCAAGACTGGCTGGTTGCGAGTCTAAGCCAAACGACAAACCCAAGGTTAGTTGGGAAGTCCACGGTACAATGGACATGAGGGAAAACATTATATAATGTAGATATATGAATCCATGCCATCTGATCTGTGGCTAAGCTTGTCGAAAACATTGTAAGGTAACTTTTCTCATCCGCCAGTCCAAATATTAATGTAGTTAGTAAACTAACCTATACAATACGAAGGGAGATGTATTGCTTTGCTCTTGATGTTCCGTCCGTCCGTCTGTGGTCAGACTGACGTCAAAATGTTTGTATGAGTTTCTCGATCATGCCATAACTTCAATATCACTTGAAGGATGACTTTAATAATTGGACAATTGATGCATATAACATACATGTATGTGACACACTCACCATTAACATGACCATGACCATGTTGTCTTCACAATTAAGTACGTAAGTAAGTTGAACCACTTAGCCATGCCACACCCCGATAGTGGAGGTTACACGATATTTCCGACAGAAATGTAATAAGAATGTTCGAATGCACGAGGGGACTGTTTGAATCCCAAGGCCTAAACGTTTACCCACGGCTGGATATGGTCAAACCTTATATTCGACCCCCGTGTCGTGGATTATCTCCTTCTTTCATGTGGTCTTTTGGACTTGGAATCTGACAATTTTGTCTGGAAACTCATAAAACTTTTAAACCGTAATACTTATAGTTGGAGGCTTGATACTTGGTACGTAGCTTCCTCGTGATGTGTAGATGCACGCAAAGTGAAGTTTGCTTTTTTATCTTTTTTATTACACACCGGGTCATGGATTATCTGCCCCTTTTGTTATAATTTTGAAAAATTTGAAACTAAAGCAGAAGACAATATTGTTTTGTTTGGTTATTCATAGCTGTTATATGAACAGGTAAACAAATATTGTCATCAGCTGTTTTTCTCATATATATTTTATTTTGACAGCTCATGAGAATCGTCTACTATTACTTTTTAAAAGAAATAAGTTAAATATGACACAACAGCAGAAGGCTATATAATGTTCTGTTATTTTCAAGTTATTGATCATAATGTATTGCTGTCGGCTCTTATTTGATATTTTTCTTATTTCTTGATAAAACATGTTTTGACAGCGTATGAGAATCCTCTTCAATGGGAGATGATTGTCATGCACTGTCAAAATATGTTCTTGTAGAAAAATGTGGGAATACAAACAAATGCAGATGACAGAATTGACATTTGGTCAGAGACAGTCGGATGCACAGACGGATTGTTGCCGATCAACTATGATATTTGGCCACAACGTGTGTCTAGATATGCAGGCCCGTAGCCAGGGGGGTTGGAGTGGTCGGACGACCCCCACCTTTTTTAGCCTCGAGGTTCACTTTTTTAGACCCCCTAGATATCTCGAAACGACCCCCCCCCCCCCTTCAAACAGGTCTGGCTACGGCCTGATATGGTGCTTTCTTTTGCATATGACCCATGTCCGCCTGCCCAATGTCAAGATCACTGAGGACTTATGTTTGTCATTTGTTCTTTTTTTATATTATCAAGGCTGCCATCGACTGGATTAGCTTAGTGATAACGATGCCCGTGTTCTACTACATGTACATGCATAAATGGCAAGTGTTATTCATGTTCCCTGTAAATACTTGTATTATCTGATAATCAATATTTATATATTGCTCATAAGTATTAGAGAAGATCTTACAGGAGTGATACTTTAATAGTATATTTATTGAATGAATTTACTGATTTCATTATAAAATGGGTGTTTGCTGTGTACTATACGGGATCTTACATGAGTGCTGATTTAATACTACATTTATTGAATAAATTTACTGATTTCATTGGAAATTAGGCTATTCCATGTTTCTGTTGAAATTTTCCATGAGTTCAATAAATACCGTATTAAATCAACAAAAATAAAATGGGCGGTTGCTGTGTACATTTATTGAATGAATTTACTGATTTCATTAGAAATTAGGAAATTCCATATTTCTTTTGAAATCGGTCCATGAGTTCAATAAATACCATATTAAATCAACAAAAATATGAAAAGTCATGCAGAGCATGATGTTATTAGCCGATCAAATCAGGGTTCAATATATGTCCACATTTTTAGCTCGACTATTCGAAGAATAAGTAGAGCTTATGTTGTCACCCCGGCGTCGCCTTGGTTAAGGTTTTTAGTCAACCTTGTATATGGAATACTACTGACCCTACTTTAGTCAACCTTGGTTAAGGGTTTTAGTCAAGCTTGTATATGGAATACTATTGTGCATACAGACACCATACTTGGATAACTTTTTCGCATAGGGATGTACATCAATAACCCCTGACCTATATTTTACCTTCACCTACATTTAACCTTGAATTACTTGGTTAATGTTTATAGTCAAGCTTGTATATGGAATACTCCTGGGCCTACATCAACCATACTTGGACAACTTCATCTCCTAGTCATGTACATCAATAATCCCTGACCTATATTTGACCTTGGCCTACTTTTATCCTTGGATTACTTAGTTATTTCCCCTTGGTTAAGGTTTTTAGTCAAGCTTCTATATGCAATACTCCTGGGCCTACAGCAACCATACTTGGAAAACTTCATCTAGTGATGTACATCAATAACCCCTGACCTATATCTGTCATTGACCTACATTTAACCTTGAATTACTTACTTAATTTCCCTTGGTTAAGTTTTTTAGTCAACCTTGGTTAAGGTCTTTATGCAGGCCGCAGCCACCTTGTTTGTCAAGCTATGTGTACATCGACAACCCTCGTAGTCAAGCTATGCTGTTCTCCTACAGCTCTTGTTGTAGTTACGGAATCTCAGGGAAAAGTGAGAGAAGTGTTGATTTCCTCCCCAACACACACAGACGGACATACATACCTTTGTGACATGTGTTAGCCAAACCAGCATGTGCATCAATACAGTCTGATCACTCACATCAGGCTGACTCTTGAGTGGCCAGTTCAGACCAATATTATAATCGGTTATTTGCACTGTCCAGACACACCTCCGTCATTACAAGTTGTATAGGTCCTACTGTGCATGTACATGTATGTCAATAATTAATAAGCCTAATGTACATGTGTTTCGCATTTGATGGGGTCGGGATATTCAGCAGTCGGGCCTCGTCCACCCACAAAGTGCATCAAACATATGTAGGTGTCTCTGGTAACATTGTGAATGATAAAATATTTTCAACCACAGTTCTGTACCCAGCGTTGACATTTTTCTCGATTTTGTGCAGGTTTTGGAAACCCGTTCCCAAATCCATCCAATAAAGTATTTGTCTTCACCGGGTTTCAGGGTTCGTGAATCGCCATAGCAGCAATGTTTTGTCACCATTATGTTTCGAAATATTCCAGCGTAAAACCTGTACTGTATGCTCTATTAATCTACAGATTACACTCCGCAATACACAAAGTTGTAGTCCGAATTCTGTGGCAGCACGCGAGTGGGCGAAGCTACCGGTTACAGTGCCATCTAAAAATAAACGCAAGCTCCGTACAAATTGCCCCGGGACTAGAAGGCAAACCGCCTAACTTTAGTTTACCAAACTCTTTGTAGTTATTTTTAAAACATTTATTCACAGCCAGTTTACCGAACCCTTGTAGTTAAAACGTTTATGTATAGCCAATTTGTGTTATTTCGCTATATTTAAAGTTTTAAACAGAGGTAAAGGCCAAAAATGAAAAATTATCCGGTTGATGTAGTTTGGAAGTGATACAACAAATTTCGCGTTTGTAGATTACCGAATATAGGAGAAAAGGGTGGTTACAAACTTTTTCACAAACCAATGGATAACCAATATATAGCCGATCTATAAATAGATCGGCTAATAAAACTGGGCTCTTGCTGTGTGCTATACGGTTGATATGTGTTGATAGTAATAACAAGTTGTGTTTTTGATATTTGTGTAAATGGTTGTATATCTTAATCCTGTTTTATATACAGCTCATCATTATGTCTACATGTATATGACCTCTATATACAGGATTTTTCACGACTGATGATTTAGTAATACATTTATTGAACAACTACTGATTTCATTAGATCAGAAACTATGCTAAGCCGAGTTTCTTTTGAAATTGGTCAATGACTTCAATAAATGTTCTATTAAATCGGCACAAAATTTAGATTCTACTTATTGCATAAATACACCCTCATGGCTGATGATTTAGTAATATATTTATTGAACAAGTTTTACTGATTTCATTAGAAACGAATTGACAGTTGAATCTGGTTATACCCCTTCTTATGTGAGTATTACGATATTCGTAATCCTATTTTAGGGGAAGTGGCCAAGTGACTTGGTGTGGTATGGACCTGGCACCAGGTCAGGTTATTCTAATTTCAGTGCTGAATATATTTGTTCTTGATGTAAATATTCTATTCTGATTTTGGGATTTTCCCCCCAATGCAGCAGGTTAAAATGGGATCGAACCCGTTCGCCCGGCCTTGCATGACCTAGCTTAGCTGTTGATAGGCCATTACACACTAATAAACAAACAAACAAAACATTAGAAACTAGGCTAAGCAGAGTTTCTTTGAAATTGGTCAGTGAGTTCATAAATATTATACATGTGTATTAAATCGACACACATTTTAGATTCTAATTATTGCATAAGTACATCATGATTTAATATAAGATTTAGTAATATATTTATTGAATACGGTTACAGATTTCATTAGAAACTAGGCGTATAATTATTTTGGAATCTTAATGAGTTCAATAAATATATTAAATCTACACTCTTGCTATAATTATTATACTTGTTGCATAAGTACAACATTATTAAAGCTGTATCGATCACATAAAACATGTTTCTGTAGCGGTCTCACTTGCATGTCTATCAGGTGCTATGATTTTAACACACTGCGTTTTTGCATTGCAAATGCACATGAATTTAAGTACATGTAATATACATGTATGTGTAAAGTCTGTGACATGTGTAGATTATGTAACAGCCTGATAAGGATCTTGCTGAATGGTAAACAGTGTATATCCTGATCAAACTGCAAATGGACAGAACGGTCTCGGTCACATTCACCGATTTGTATGCCATTTCATTAATCCTTTCAACACTATCAACAGTTATTCTGTTGTTTAGAAACCATGTATATTTCTCCAACAGTCACATATGTATTGCATGGTTGAAATTACACAGTCTGATGTTTTAATTGGACTAACTAATTTTATAAGAACTTGTAGCCAAGTTTCGTTTGAAATTTGTCCATGAGTTTATTAAATATTTTAAATCAACATAAATGTAAGATCCTATTTATTACAAAAGTATAGCATAATGCATTGAAGCTGTACTGATCACCTAATGTGTTTTCTGTAGTCGTCTCATTTTCATTTGACATGATTCGCATGCAGTGTCAAGACATGTTATTGTAGATGAATAGAGGAAATGAGCAAAACAATCGGCAGCCTACAGAATTTCAGCAGTCAGATGCACCAGTGTCAGTGGGGACAGAGGTGCCATGGTTACCGAGCAACTATGCAGCAGGTCAGTAGGTAGAGAGGGTCTTAGATGAGTGGTGATTTAATATACTTATTAAATAAGTTTACTGAATTCATAAGAAATGAGGCCTCGTCTCATGAAATCAGTGAACAAGTTGAATAAATATAATTTTAAGTCAACATAAATGTATAAAGATTCTATTTATTTTACATAAATAAATTTGACATGATTCCATGCAGTGTCAAAACATGTTATTGTAGATGAATAGAGGAAATGAGCAAAACAATCGGCAGCCTACAGAATTTCAGTAGACAGATGTACAAGTGTTAGTGGGGACAGAGATAGTTGCCTAGCAACCATGAAGCAGGTCAGGAGAGGATCTTACCCGAGTGATGATTTAATATATTTATTAAACAAGTTTACTGATTTCATAAGAAATTGTGGCCAAGTTTCTTATGAAATAAGTCAATGAGTTTAATAAATATCATTTTAAATCAACATAAATGTAAGACTTATGTATTGCATAAGTGCAGCATCATGCATTGAGGCTCTACTAATCACCTAATTTGTTTTCTATAGCAGTTTCATTTGCTTATTTTTTAATCTTTCCGCAATAATACAATTAATATGTGCAACAATTCTGCAAAAACCAGGAACCCACTTTTCCAAAGTTTCGGCACAAGGCCTTTATCAAGGAATTAGTTTCTACTGAACGCTAAGTGGCATCCATTTTAGATTTCACTATCTTGTATATATTTTAATCTGGATTTATATAGGCTATATTGCCCATAATTATATACCTGTATGTCTTTTTTGTATATATACCAACTTTTCTACCTATATGTGAAATCTAAAATGGATGCCACTTCGCGTTCAGTAGAAACTAATTCCTTGATAAAGGCCTTGTGTCGAAACGTCGTAAAAGTGGGATCCTGGATTTTGCAGAATTGTTGCTTATTTTTTAGACACGTATATCATGATTTCAATACACTGTGTTATTACATGCCAATATCACATTTTATTCAATGGTATATGTGAACATGCTGATGTTTGTTCTACTACATGTTATTGATAATTATGTTGTGTTTGTTATTCCATGCACAGGCTTGTATATATTTTAATCCCGATTTATATATATGTCCCATACTTATACATGTATACCTGTATGTCTTTTTTGTATATATACCAACTTTTCTACCTATATGTCCTATATATATATAATATATAATATACCGGTATAGTAATAACCCTGATATGTATATATTATATAACACATGTGTATATTTATTATAATGCCTGCTTCAAGTTCTCCTTGTCTCAATATCAAACAGGTAATTTACAGGTGGAGCCACACGATGAAATGTACATGCACAGGAATGCTTGCGTACATAGTATGTAAACGGTAAACTTTTAATCACAAATAGTGCTCATCTGGATCTAAACTGTTCACAATTCACCGTTAAATGCTCGGTGTTTACTCAATGCTGAATTAAATTTTATAATGTGCTGTGTCTTTAATTTTCAATGTTTCACATCAAAAACATGGTTGGAAAACACTTTAATGGAAATGATTCTCAAGTGCTGGCAAAACATGTTTTTGTTGAGATTAAGACAAAATGTAAAACAACAGCAGACGACAATTTATGTTTCCCGCATTCTAGGTTAACAATTCGGCCTTATATGACCTTAGCTGTTGATAGGCCGTTAAACACCAATAAACAAGCAGATAAGGGTTAACAGTTGTTATCATGGTTATGTACCTCAGTTTTTACAGTTTCACATGTAGCAGCCGTGTTACTACATACCACGTGGTGGCAGTCTGATGAAGCCCAGATGGTATTGTGAAGGATGTGTACTGCCCAGCAGGTCGTCGTTAATGTTCATGGTCAGTTTATATTCAGTTTTATATCATGAAAATATTATCTCCAATAGGACATGGATTTTTATTCGTTCCCACAAATTAACAATTTGTTCCCACGAAATAAAAGAAAATTCCCACTGAACGAATTGTTAAATCCTGGGAACAAATTTTTAATTTGTGGGAACGAATTATTACGTTGGAACGAATTGTTAAAAAAAATAATTCTACGTCCCCTGCGGGGCTCCGTACTAGAAGACTTGTTGTGTCTCATGCAATTGTATGCACATGTATTATACATATCATCTGAGATGCGCACTTGTTGAACCTCCAATATTCTAACTAAATTGTGTCGTTTCATTTTCCTGTTTCTCCATAAAACATCGTTTTATCGGCCGATCGGTGCCATTTCCCTTCATTTGGAATGATGATAGGCTGAAAGAAAAATTTGTCACAGTTTTGTAAATATCAGAAAATAATACATGTATGTGTACAGTACGGGTCATTTCTAGTTTCATATTTCAAGCCCGTTCTTAACACTTAAAATTGCTGGCTTACATTTTGTCATCTGCTGTTCATTTGATATTTATTTTTTCCTGACTGAATATGTTTTTGACAGCACATGAGAATCGTTTCCACTGGAGACAAGTGCTGCAAAAACAGGTTCTGTTAAGAAATTTGACAAATATTGAAAAAGGAGCAGGCGACAATTTTAAATTCCTGCCTTTTATGGGTTAATGCTGAAATTTCATTTACTTCGTAGCTAGGAGATTGTCTCGGTTACTATGGTAACAGAAGGACAGTCTGTGATTGGACCAATCAATGCTTCCATGAGACAAGATCATAGATGCCAGGTTATATTCGATGTCACATGCAATAAGAGCAAAATTTAGTTTTATCCCGTTAACACAGTGCGTATGTGCCGTGAAACACGGTGCCGTGAATCCTTTTTGATATCCTGTCAATACGACCTAATGACTGCGTACGAATATGTGCGGTGGCTGGGGTTATTTTGATTGCATTTTAAAGCTATTTGCAGGTGTTGATGGGATAAATACAATAGTAGTTTAGTGCCGTGAATGGGAAAAATATCTGGCGCGGTCACGGAAACGGGATGTGCCCATCCCGTTTCCTAAGCCTTGCCAGATATGTTTTCCCATTCACGGCACTAACCTACTATTCTCTATATTATAGACACACTAAGAATCAGTGGAGCCCTATAGTGTTCACTGAGTCCGTCCTGTGATCTGCTTATTGAAGTCGATGCCATCACGAATGAGATTGATATACAGTGAACAGGTTGTTGTTAATGTTCCAAGTAAGTTTGTTAGTTTTATGACATGAAATAATCACCATAAAATGTCTGGGTGTCTTCGATTATGGTTGAACGATACATAGTGATCACAATGGTATCCGTGTGCAACTAGCATAAATGTATATTAGCATTTTTAAATTGCTGAAAGTAACTTTATCTCTGCAGCTATCAGTAGGATTGACTTGAAACTTCATATGCTTGTTTAGCATCACCCGTAAATTCAATCTGTGGTCCAACCGTTTGAAAAAAAATAGGATGTTTAATATGGTATTGCATTGTCTGTGCGTCCAAACACTTTGCATTGAATATGTTTGTATATCACCATCAATATTTTCATTATATAGCCAATTCATGTGGCTCACTTGCCCGAGGATGTTGATAGGCCGTCAAACAACCCCAAACAAACAAACCAACAAACACTAGGGTTATTTTTGTGCATTTTAAAGTTATTTGTAGTGTTGACGGAATAAATAGAATAGTAGGTTAGTGCCGTGAATGGGGAAAATATCTGGCGCGGCACGCAAACGGGATGGGCTCGGCAGAGCCTCGCCCATCCCGTTTCCTAAACCTTGCCTGATATTTTTTCCCATTCACGGCACTAACCTAATATTCTCTATATATCCACATGTAATGTGTACCTGTGATGGGAGAAATGGGGCGTATGGGCTTTGTGATCAAAATAGCTCCTGATCCAAAACGATCACACTCCTGTAGCCTGGTAATAACCTATAATGCTTGTTAGAAGCATGATGAGTGTTTCATTGATGGATATGCAAATAGGGCAGATCCTGATGAGATTTGCCCACCCATGTGATCTGTACGCCAAAGGTCAAGATATAATGACATCATCCATGTTTTCATTCCATTCCCTATTCTTGTGACCCACACGCCCAAGTTCAACTTCAATGACCTAGCGATATTTGTTGCAACATTTGTGTTAGTTTTTGAGTACCGCATATTTCTGGAACAGTACGTCTGACTGACTTGAATGCTATATGTTTCTTTATCATTATCCATGTTTTGCTTCTATTGCCCCCTACATGCAGCCTACATGCCCAATGATAAGGTTAAATTACTTAGTGAAATTTGTGTTACATTTTGCGACATTTACGTTAAATGTTTTAAGCACAATGCACGTGATATCTGTAAGTGTATATGACTTGAAACATCATCCATATTTTAATTCTGTTGCCCATCCACGTGGCCTTAAATGCTCAAGATCCAGGTCAACTTTATTTAAAAGCTGGTGTAACAATTGTTTTTGAGTCCCTGTAACCATAAGTCAGAATGACATTAAACATCTTATAATTATTTATCATCCTCAAACATCTTCATATTTTACGCAAGTGTTCTTGATGCTTAGATCCAAGACCCTCCTCCCAACCCTCCCCTGGTAGCACCATGGTCACAGATTTAGTGTATTGACGAGAACCTGAGCATGGGATGAATTTATTATAATTTCTGGTTCCTTCTATGGAATGTCTTATGTGTCACACATGCATTTCGATGGTGATTCTTCATCATTTACATTTACAATTTTCCACCACAATGTCATGGACCCACATGGGGCGGGTGGTATTCTATAAACCCTTGTTTACTGTAAAATCTAGTTAATTTCGGCATTTTTTCAATCTGCCAAAATGTGATAGCTATTTATTTTGTTAAAATGGTGTGATTTTTTTTTGTCGAGAAATATTGAAAATAAAACATTTCCAGCAGACGACAACATTTAATTCAGCGTAGTAAGGGTTAAGCTTTCATCAAATTTCACAGATTTGCAGTTTGCAGTATAACTGCACAAATGATCAGGATCTACACTGTTCATGAATGAAACATGCCTGGTTTTGTCAGATTGTCTCCCTTAGATGTCTGCTATAAATAACTTACCAAACTTGGAAAATCGTGAGTACATGTAACTTCCCTTAGAACAAATTCCAGGGCATCCCTGACGCTAGAATTGGTGGAATCTGTCAATTTGAAAATACATTACTTAGTTTTAGCCATTAAACCAACAATCTACGCCAATTCTGATGCCTAACGCCCCGGAAGTAGTTCTAAGGGAAGTTACTCACAATTGTTCAACTTCGGTAACCTATTTATAAGACTGGTGCGGAAGTGGAATAATCTCCCAATTACACAATTCTGTTATAATTACAGATTCATTCAGTTCTACAACTTCAACGCAGATCTACAAGCGAGTGTTACAAACGAACATTGATGCACAACCATGGTGGACTTCTACGAGTTATCAAATAATATTTCAATTGTAAACCCGACTCCATTTTCTCGGTGTCATATGTTACATAATAGAAGCAAATTATAAAAAAATCCCTCAGAATGGTTTACAGTACAGTAACCCAGTTGTTAAACAATTCGCTGATAGGCAAGAGGGGATATATCAATCGTCCATGTATATGTGTACATATGTACGTACGCCTCAGTTAACCACCCATTTCATGCTGAGGCTACACAATTTTCATACAAAATATAATAATTATGCACGGAAGTATATGTTGTTACCACTCATTTGAACCGTCTTGATGAGACGGTTCAAATGAGTGGTCACAACATATAATTTTGAATACCTGTTTTGTCACGATGAGTCATTATGTTACTTGTTATATATACCCAGCTTGGTATAAAAAAAAATTGTAATTCCGTCCATACCCTGATTTGAACCTTCTTTAAAATGTGCTTTTTAAAAAATTTATAAAACAGGACAACTTGACTAGTTGTTTTCAAAAAAAGATTTATGGTTACTTTAATAATAGTTGATTGTAATGTTAGTGGCATGGATAATACTACTAAAAAATATTGACTATAAAACAACAGTATCAACATTAGTTACAGCCCTCCCTAATGCTGTTTAAGGTTTACTTAGGGTTAATGTCCTTCAAATTATCTTCATAGTCATTGTTATCTAAACATTCAATTAATAGTGTTTACATAAAAAAAAGTTGTTCATAAAAATAACAAAGAGTTCAATGTGGATTATCAGGAGTCGTCATTTACCCTTCAACCATAAGTAAATGGAATGGAATATTCTGGTTTAGTTACATGTATCAGACTATTATATTAATCAGAAAAGTGGCAATTTGAGCCGCTCATCTGGATCTGCACAGTTTGCAAACATTGGATTATCGGCTTATCAACAAGTCTAACAAATATCAGTTTATGTACACCCTGATCTTGATTAAAGCCAATCATGTACAGTTTTTGTCTCACCCACGTTAGTGGAAAGTGAGACATAGTGGTCACAATTCTGGCGTTAAACATTTTGACGTAGGTCCAAATGTTGAACATCTCCTGATCGGTTAGTCAAATCATTACCAAACATCATGAATAGCTTCCTCACAGTGATGACCATCCGCCCAGTGTCATCTGGGTGACCTTGACCTTCATGGGTGAGACACTCGCTGGCGATCGCCTTCTTTTATCCTACATTTTTTGAGCTGAAATGCTAGGAGTGTTTATTTCCAATGATGTGTATATGACTCATGTGACCCCCTACGACGGGTCATGCTAATACAAAAGAGGTTAGTGGAGGAATCCAATGACCTTTTAAAATATATTATAGAATGCTGTAAATCAAAAACATGGTTTCAAAAAGTCAAAATTTAATGAGAAATTTAGAGTATTATATATGAAGTGATTTCATCTTATTTTTACTACACAGATATTCATCAAACGCTCTTCTTTTTCTCAATAAAACAGTCCGTTGTTCCCTGATGTTTTCCATGCTGCCGTCTATATGGCATACACGCCGAACCTGGGGAGAAAGTCTTGGCCAGAAATGAAACGGGGGATGCGCTAGAGTGGTCAGAGCCTGGTGATCTGGTGTGAATTCCCGAAAGTCAGAAACAATTCCTGTCACTTATTTTATGGCATACCTAGCGATTCAACAGCAACATTGATAAACGTTTTATGTTGTGACTGCACATTTGATAAATGAGCGGTAACAACATAAAATTAATAAAATAGAAAAAAAAAATTTAAATTTGAAAACATATTTTTCTTAATTTACTTGAATCCTTTACTTTTCTTACAGCTTTTCTCATATTTTTTGCACATAACATATTTTCACCATTTTTTATTTATTACTGAGCACATATTTTTGTTTAACGTTTTTATTGAGGAATGAGGTAGGAGAAGTAAAGGATTACTGTAATGTATGACAATGCGTCAGCTTTCTGTTTACAACCCGTGTAATCCGGCCGGTCCAGATCCAAATGCCCGGGCTTGCATGAAAATCTGGGTCTACACTGGTGGTAAACTGGATGTTGTACGTTTGTACAGTGGAACCTCTCTAAACCGGATAGCCTCGGGGTTTCCCAGGGTGTCCGGTTTAGAGAGGTTTCACTTCGTTCATTACTGAAAAATTATATCGAAATTATTTTGAGAGTTGGCTGGTATGCATGTTGTGACATCAATGTCTCTTACCTTCACTATGCGCTGGGAATTCATTACCATCTTACTATTCTCTGGTTATTCTTGCTTGGCCGTCGTGTCATTTCTGGACAAACAATTTTCATCAGGTTCAACTTGTATGCGATGTATACAGCGGCATGGTAACCATTCGGTAACAACTTGTTGTTTTACTTGTCAAAAAGGAAACTGCTTCTTGGGTATTTGTGTCTAGCTAAAAATGACTCCAAGATAATGAACTGAATTCATTTTTAATTTGGGCTTTTATTTCTTATTTTCTTGCAATGTTAGCAAGTCTGCCGCCCGAACCTCACATTATGCATTGCACATCCATAGCGATTGGTAGTAAACACCGTGCATACAAATATTTCAAGCTTCACAAATGTATGACTACTGGTTCTACCCAGTAACTTCCGTCTTCGCTAATCATGCCAACATTTGTCCATTTATTTATTGCAAAATACTTGAATATTGTGCTTGAATTTAAGCAGCTTTAATGGCTGAGACTGCGCTGTGCTACAGCTCAGGCTCAGACAATCAAATTGGTTGTTTGCGAGTTGGCATGTTAAGAAACGTTGATAATCAGGGCAAGATTAATGCAGACGGTTGTGTAGTGTAACCGCACAACAGAAATGATCAGCATTGTCTCCATATGTTAATAGATATATGGGTCTTATGACATTTGTGGCAAGTCTATCTCCTGATCTGCTTGCACATGGCTGCAGTCTAATAAAGATCTACCTTGTTTATCAAAATGGAGATGGGTGTTTCACTGACTGAACGGTGTATACCCTGATCAAATATACTGGCTGATCTGGGTCTATGTTGGTTTCAAAGTCCATAAGGCTATAAAATAATTTATAGATGTAATTTAGTTTTAGTAAGTAAATCAGAAATTAAACAAAAAACAATAAATGGAAAAAGTATAATAATAAATGATAATTTCATTAAGCGAAACAATAACTGGAAATAAATATAATTAAACAAACCAAATATATATACAGTTATTATTTGCAAGTTTCCACAGTAATATGATTTTTTGAACGATACTTCATAAACCACGGACCCACTGTTCCAACTGTTCGGTCCAAGGCCTTTATCAAGGAATTAGTAATAGCTGAATGTAGACACCAATATCTTGATAAATACTTTGGACCAAAATGTTGGAACAGTCGGTTTGTGGTTTATGAAGTATCATTTAAATTATTAGTTGATATTTTGCTAAGTCTATGCGGAACCTACTTGGTGGAGACCGGGCTTCTGTGAGGGGAGGTTGGAGGCAAACCATATAATTATATGTATGTGGCAGTGACTGGAGAAATGGTCTTTATGGGATTTGTGTTTTTCGTTATACTATATCTCTGCAACTGCTTCGCCCATTACCTTCAAACTTCACATGGGTGTTTATCATCATCCATAGTGTCCATGCCTCGCCCCAAGGCGCGACATGCAGGCCACGGCCATCTAGTCTACAAAAAGTGGGTATAATTATGTTATCCAAGTGTCTATGCTTGGAAAAAACCTGGCCTCGTTTCTTGTTACAGTTTCACATGTAGCAGCCGTGTTTCTACATACCACGTGGTGGCAGTCTGATGAAGCCCAGATGGTATCGTGAAGGATGTGTACTGCCGAGCAGGTCGTCGTTAATGTTCATGGTCAGTTTATATTCAGTTTTATATCATGAAAATATTATCTGGAATACGGGGCCCCGCAGGGGACATGGATTTTTATTCATTCCCACGAAATAATTCGTTCCCACTGAACAAATTGTTAAATCCTGGGAACAATTTTTTAATTTGTGGGAACAAATTGTTAATTTGTGGGAATGAATTGTTATTACGTCGGAACAAATTGTTATTACGTGGGAACGAATTGTTATTTCGTTGGAACGAATTGTTAAAAAAAAATAATTCTACGTCCCCTGCGGGGCTCCGTACTAGAAGACTTGTTGTGTCTCATGCAATTGTATGCACATGTATTATACATATCATCTGAGATGCGCACTTGTTGAACCTCCAATATTCTAACTAAATTGTGTCGTTTCATTTTCCTGTTTCAAACATCGTTTTATCGGCCGATCGGTGCCATTTCCCTTCATTTGGAATGATGATAGGCTGAAAGAAAAATTTGTCACAGTTTTGTAAATATCAGAAAATAATACATGTATGTGTACAGTACGGGTCATTTCTAGTTTCATATTTCAAGCCCGTTCTTAACACTTAAAATTGCTGGCTTACATTTTGTCATCTGCTGTTCATTTGATATTTATTTTTTCCTGACTGAATATGTTTTTGACAGCACATGAGAATCGTTTCCACTGGAGACAAGTGCTGCAAAAACAGGTTCTGTTAAGAAATTTGACAAATATTGAAAAAGGAGCAGGCGGCAATTTTAAATTCCTGCCTTTTATGGGTTAATGCTGAAATTTCATTTACTTCGTAGCTAGGAGATTGTCTCGGTTACTATGGTAACAGAAGGACAGTCTGTGATTGGACCAATCAATGCTTCCATGGAGACAAGATCATAGATGCCAGGTTATATTCGATGTCACATGCAATAAGAGCAAAATTTAGTTTTATCCCGTTAACACAGTGCGTATGTGCCGTGAAACACGGTGCCGTGAATCCTTTTTGATATCCTGTCAATACGACCTAATGACTGCGTACGAATATGTGCGGTGGCTGGGGTTATTTTGATTGCATTTTAAAGCTATTTGCAGGTGTTGATGGGATAAATACAATAGTAGTTTAGTGCCGTGAATGGGAAAAATATCTGGCGCGGTCACGGAAACGGGTATGTGCCCATCCCGTTTCCTAAGCCTTGCCAGATATGTTTTCCCATTCACGGCACTAACCTACTATTCTCTATATTATAGACACACTAAGAATCAGTGGAGCCCTATAGTGTTCACTGAGTCCGTCCTGGGATCTGCTTATTGAAGTCGATGCCATCACGAATGAGATTGATATACAGTGAACAGGTTGTTGTTAATGTTCCAAGTAAGTTTGTTAGTTTTATGACATGAAATAATCACCATAAAATGTCTGGGTGTCTTCGATTATGGTTGAACGATACATAGTGATCACAATGGTATCCGTGTGCAACTAGCATAAATGTATATTAGCATTTTTAAATTGCTGAAAGTAACTTTATCTCTGCAGCTATCAGTAGGATTGACTTGAAACTTCATATGCTTGTTTTGCATCACCCGTAAATTCAATCTGTGGTCCAACCGTTTGAAAAAAATAGGATGTTTAATATGGTATTGCATTGTCTGTGCGTCCAAACACTTTGCATTGAATATGTTTGTATATCACCATCAATATTTTCATTATATAGCCAATTCATGTGGCTCACTTGCCCGAGGATGTTGATAGGCCGTCAAACCCCAACAAACAAACCAACAAACACTAGGGTTATTTTTGTGCATTTTAAAGTTATTTGTAGTGTTGACGGAATAAATAGAATAGTAGGTTAGTGCCGTGAATGGGGAAAATATCTGGCGCGGCACGCAAACGGGATGGGCTCGGCAGAGCCTCGCCCATCCCGTTTCCTAAACCTTGCCTGATATTTTTTCCCATTCACGGCACTAACCTAATATTCTCTATATATCCACATGTAATGTGTACCTGTGATGGGAGAAATGGGGCGTATGGGCTTTGTGATCAAAATAGCTCCTGATCCAAAACGATCACACTCCTGTAGCCTGGTAATAACCTATAATGCTTGTTAGAAGCCTGATGAGTGTTTCATTGATGGATATGCAAACAGGGCAGATCCTGATGAGATTTGCCCACCCATGTGATCTGTACGCCAAAGGTCAAGATATAATGACATCATCCATGTTTTCATTCCATTCCCTATTCTTGTGACCCACACGCCCAAGTTCAACGTCAATGACCTAGCGATATTTGTTGCAACATTTGTGTTAGTTTTTGAGTACCGCATATTTCTGGAACAGTACGTCTGACTGACTTGAATGCTATATGTTTCTTTATCATTATCCATGTTTAGCTTCTATTGCCCACCCATGCAGCCTACATGCCCAATGCTAAGGTTAAATTACGTAGTGAAATTTGTGTTACATGTTTTTGCGACATTTACGTTAAATGTTTTAAGCACAATGCACGTGATATCTGTAAGTGTATATGACTTGAAACATCATCCATATTTTAATTCTGTTGCCCATCCACGTGGCCTTAAATGCTCAAGATCCAGATCAATTTTATTTAAAAGCTGGTGTAACAATTGTTTTTGAGTCCCTGTAACCATAAGTCAGAATGACATTAAACATCTTATAATTATTTATCATCATCCATAGTTTATTGCCACCAATGCGCCTGCCCATTGAAAAAAATACTTTTTTTGCAACCTTTCTTTATAATTTACTATCCTCAAACATCTTCATATTTTACGCAAGTGTTCTTGATGCTTAGATCCAAGACCCTCCTCCCAACCCTCCCCTGGTAGCACCATGGTCACAGATTTAGTGTATTGACGAGAACCTGAGCATGGGATGAATTTATTATAATTTCTGGTTCCTTCTATGGAATGTCTTATGTGTCACACATGCATTTCGATGGTGATTCTTCATCATTTACATTTACAATGTTCCACCACAATGTCATGGACCCACATGGGGCGGGTGGTATTCTATAAACCCTTGTTTACTGTCAAATCTAGTTAATTTCGGCATTTTTTCAATCTGCCAAAATGTGATAGCTATTTATTTTGTTAAAATGGTGTGATTTTTTTTGTCGGGAAATATTGAAAATAAAACATTTCCAGCAGACGACAACATTTAATTCAGCGTAGTAAGGGTTAAGCTTTCATCAAATTTCACAGATTTGCAGTTTGCAGTATAACTGCACAATTGATCAGGATCTACACTGTTCATGAATGAAACATGCCTGGTTTTGTCAGATTGTGTTCCTTAGATGTCTGCTATAAATAACTTACCAAACTTGGAAAATCGTGAGTACATGTAACTTCCCTTAGAACAAATTCCAGGGCATCCCTGACGCTAGAATTGGTGGAATCTGTCAATTTGAAAATACATTACTTTGTTTTAGCCATTAAACCGACAATCTACGCCAATTCTGATGCCTAACTCCCCGGAAGTAGTTCTAAGGGAAGTTACTCACAATTGTTCAACTTCGGTAACCTATTTATAAGACTGGTGCGGAAGTGGAATAATCTCCCAATTACACAATTCTGTTATAATTACAGATTCATTCAGTTCTACAACTTCAACGCAGATCTACAAGCGAGTGTTACAAACGAACATTGATGCACAACCATGGTGGACTTCTACGAGTTATCAAATAATATTTCAATTGTAAACCCGACTCCATTTTCTCGGTGTCATATGTTACATAATAGAAGCAAATTATAAAAAAATCCCTCAGAATGGTTTACAGTACAGTAACCCAGTTGTTAATCAATTCGCTGATAGGCAAGAGGGGATATATCAATCGTCCATGTATATGTGTACATATGTACGTACCTTAGTAACACCTTCCATAACTGATAAATCACTTTGCCGATTTTAATAATACATACCAGTACCTACTGGTAGCTTTATATTTAGATAATGGTGTTGAAGAAATTAACAATTCGATTAATGACACTGACAGAAAATGGATGCTGGTATTTGCAAAAATGCGACCTTGTAAACTGTTCATGTGTATATGTACATATGTCGTTGGCATCATAAACATGCGCACATGCTACCCATGATTATATACAATCAATTAAGAAATGCTAGTCAAACACCAATAAGCTCAGTTGATCACGGTCTGCACTGTTTGTTATTCAGTCGATGAAATACCAGTCATGTTAGTGACGCATATATATCCTGGTGTGTGCGGGAAGATCAGTTAGACTGGCCACAAGCCCCATTTCTCCAGTCACTGCCACAGATTAGACAAGCCACATGATTTTGTACCTAAGCAGATGTGTGATGAAAGCTATTTACAGAAACTGATATTTTCTTAAAATGACATCAAATGTTGACAAGATTTTCATAGCAATTGCGGAATTAAATTCTGCATTCGCTCTGAACATTTAGTAAACATTTTTCCCACATCTTCTTGGGTACAAAATCACATGGCTTGTCTCAAATGTGTCGGGGCACCTTTTGATGACCAGGACCTATGTACATGTATACCATAATTTCATGCTAATATAAGTCATCTCGTGACAAAATGGAACCAAGTAAAATTTGTAACCAGTGCCCAGATCAGTTTGCACAACTAAATATAGATCCATAACAGGCTACATGAGTTTGCTAGTTGATCTGGAACAACACAGGCCACGCCTCAGTTAACCACCCATTTCATGCTGAGGCTACACAATTTTCATACAAAATATAATAATTATGCACGGAAGTATATGTTGTTACCACTCATTTGAACCGTCTCGACGAGACGGTTCAAATGAGTGGTCACAACATATAATTTTGAATACCTGTTTTGTCATGATGAGTCATTATGTTACTTGTTATATATACCCAGCTTGGTATAAAAAAAAATTGTAATTCCGTCCATACCCTGATTTGAACCTTCTTTAAAATGTGCTTTTTAAAAAATTTATAAAACAGGACAACTTGACTAGTTGTTTTCAAAAAAAGATTTATGGTTACTTTAATAATAGTTGATTGTAATGTTAGTGGCATGGATAATACTACTAAAAAGTATTGACTATAAAACAACAGTATCAACATTAGTTACAGCCCTCCCTAATGCTGTTTAAGGTTTACTTAGGGTTAATGTCCTTCAAATTATCTTCATAGTCATTGTTATCTAAACATTCAATTAATAGTGTTTACATAAAAAAAAAGTTGTTCATAAAAATAACATGTTACCATTAATACAAAATATGTATCTGCAGAAATGTATTTATTATTCCAATCATTATAATCTAAAATTTAATTTAAAGAGTTCAATGTGGATTATCAAGAGTCGTCATTTACCCTTCAACCATAAGTAAATGGAATGGAATATTCTGGTTTAGTTACATGTATCAGACTATTATATTAATCTGAAAAGTGGCAATTTGAGCCGCTCATCTGGATCTGCACAGTTTGCAAACATTGGATTATCGGCTTATCAGCAAGTCTAACAAATATCAGTCTATGTACACCCTGATCTTGATTAAAGCCAATCATGTACAGTTTTTGTCTCACCCACGTTAGTGGACAGTGAGACATAGTGGTCACAATTCTGGCGTTAAACATTTTGACGTAGGTCCAAATGTTGAACATCTCCTGATCGGTTAGTCAAATCATTACCAAACATCATTGAATAGCTTCCTCACAGTGATGACCATCCGCCCAGTGTCATCTGGGTGACCTTGACCTTCATGGGTGAGACACTCGCTGGCGATCGCCTTCTTTTATCCTACATTTTTGAGCTGAAATGCTAGGATGTTTATTTCCATGATGTGTATATGACTCATGTGACCCCCTACGACGGGTCATGCTAATACAAAAGAGGTTAGTGGAGGAATCCAATGACCTCTTAAAATATATTATAGAATGCTGTAAATCAAAAACATGGTTTCAAAAAGTCAAAATTTAATGAGAAATTTAGAGTATTATATATGAAGTGATTTCATCTTATTTTTACTACACAGATATTCATCAAACGCTCTTCTTTTTCTCAATAAAACAGTCCGTTGTTCCCTGATGTTTTCCATGCTGCCGTCTATATGGCATACACGCAGCCGAACCTGGGGAGAAAGTCTTGGCCAGAAATGAAACGGGGGATGCGCTAGAGTGGTCAGAGCCTGGTGATCTGGTTGGTGTGAATTCCCGAAAAGTCGAAACATTCCTGTCACTTATTTTATGGCATTACCTAGCGATTCAACAGCAACATTGATAAAAGTATTATGTTGTGACTGCACATTTGATAAATGAGCGGTAACAACATAAAATTAATAAAATAGAAAAAAAAAAAAATTAAATTTGAAAACATATTTTTCTTAATTTACTTGAATCCTTTACTTTTCTTACAGCTTTTCTCATATTTTTTGCACATAACATATTTTCACCATTTTTTATTTATTACTGAGCACATATTTTTTTTGTTTAACATTTTTATTGAGGAATGAGGTAGGAGAAGTAAAGGATTACTGTAATGTATGACAATGCGTCAGCTTTCTGTTTACAACCCGTGTAATCCGGCCGGTCCAGATCCAAATGCCCGGGCTTGCATGAAAATCTGGGTCTACACTGGTGGTAAACTGGATGTTGTACGTTTGTACAGTGGAACCTCTCTAAACCGGATAGCCTCGGGGTTTCCCAGGGTGTCCGGTTTAGAGAGGTTTCACTTCGTTCATTACTGAAAAATTATATCGAAATTATTTTGAGAGTTGGCTGGTATGCATGTTGTGACATAAATGTCTCTTACCTTCACTATGCGCTGGGAATTCATTACCATCTTACTATTCTCTGGTTATTCTTGCTTGGCCGTCGTGTCATTTCTGGACAAACAATTTTCATCAGGTTCAACTTGTATGCGATGTATACAGCGGCATGGCAACCATTCGGCAACAACTTGTTGTTTTACTTGTCAAAAAGGAAACTGCTTCTTGGGTATTTGTGTCTAGCTAAAAATGACAAGAAATTGCCGACTCCAAGATAATGAACTGAATTCATTTTTAATTTGGGCTTTTATTTCTTATTTTCTTGCAATGTTAGCAAGTCTGCCGCCCGAACCTCACATTATGCATTGCACATCCATAGCGATTGGTAGTAAACACTGTGCATACAAATATTTCAAGCTTCACAAATGTATGACTACTGGTTCTACCCAGTAACTTCCGTCTTCGCTAATCATGCCAACATTTGTCCATTTATTTATTGCAAAATACTTGAATATTGTGCTTGAATTTAAGCAGCTTGAATGGCTGAGACTGCGCTGTGCTACAGCTCAGGCTCAGACAATCAAATTGGTTGATTGCGAGTTGGCATGTTAAGAAACGTTGATAATCAGGGCAAGATTAATGCAGACGGTTGTGTAGTGTAACCGCACAACAGAAATGATCAGCATTGTCTCCTCATATGTTAATAGATATATGGGTCTTATGACATTTGTGGCAAGTCTATCTCCTGATCTGCTTGCACATGGCTGCAGTCTAATAAAGATCTACCTTGTTTATCAAAATGGAGATGGGCGTTTCACTGACTGAACGGTGTAGACCCTGATCAAATATGCTGGCTGATCTGGGTCTATGTTGGTTTCAAAGTCCATAAGGCTATAAAATAATTTATAGAAGTAATTTAGTTTTAGTAAGTAAATCAGAAATCAAACAAAAACAATAAATGGAAAAAGTATAATAATAAATGATAATTTCATTAAACGAAACAATAACTGGAAATAAATATAATTAAACAAACCAAATATATATACAGTTATTATTTGCAAGTTTCCACAGTAATATGATTTTTTGAACGATACTTCATAAACCACGGACCCACTGTTCCAACTGTTCGGTCCAAGGCCTTTATCAAGGAATTAGTAATAGCTGAATGTAGACACCAATATCTTGATAAATACTTTGGACCAAAATGTTGGAACAGTCGGTTTGTGGTTTATGAAGTATCATTTAAATTATTATTTGATATTTTGCTAAGTCTATGCGGAACCTACTTGGTGGAGACCGGGCTTCTGTGAGGGGAGGTTGGAGGCCAACCATATAATTATATGTATGTGGCAGTGACTGGAGAAATGGTCTTTATGGGATTTGTGACCAGTGTAGCTCCTGATCAATTAGCACTCGTCTGTAGCCTAATAGCGATCAATATTGCTTACTAGAAGCATGACGGGTGTTTCATTGATGGAATGGCGAACAGTGCAGATCCTGATCAGACTGTGTGGGATGCACAGGCTGATCTGGATGTACACTCGTCGCAAAATCCATAAGCCACATTTCTCCAGTCACAGTCACAAATAACGATAAGAGATGATTCACATGTACTCTCAAACACGTTTTCATCTTGTAAAATGGAAAATATAAAAAATACAGAAGATGACAAAATTTAATTCAGAATTGTCAGGGTTAAGTACAATCCACTAGCCAAAACAGCAAAAGAGGATATTCCATTGTACATTTTGAATAGCGGGAAATAATACACGAGTGTGCGTCGACTTCCGCGTAAGCAACGAGTAGGCGTAGCGAACGAGTTGCTTGCACGGATGCCGACGCACATGAAATGAAACAAAAGAACTACAGTACAGAACAAATAAAATTCAATAAACCAAAAAAAATAAAACAAAAAAATTTAGATTAACAAAACACTAGCGAGAAAATATGTAATTATAAATAAATAAATGGTAATATGATTCATTCAGTAAAACAGTAACGGAGATAAATATTAATTGTGGCTCTGACTGGAGAAATGGGGCTTTTGGGATTTGCGACATGTGTAGATCAAGATCAGCCTGTGCATCCGCACAGTCTGATCATGATCTGCACTGGATGCCATTCCATCAATGAAATAAGCGTCAGGCTTCTAGCAAGCAGCAATCTATATAGATCGTTATTAGCCTACATGAGTGTGTTATTTGATCAGTAGCTACACTGGTCGTAAATCCCATACGCCGATTTCTCCAGTCACAGCAACTGTTCATTATTAACTGTTGATAATTGTATACAAAATTACTACATGGAGGTGACAGGGCGGCTACAAGGGGAGGTTGTAATCCGACCAAGACCGGCTATGATAAAAATGGTCTATTACGTTTTTTACCAGTAACACATGTAGCCTGATAACGATCTATATTACCTGTTAGAAGCATGATGTGTGTTTCATTGATCGACTCCTTTTTCATTGTCCGGTTATTCTAATTTCAGGGCTGAATATATATTTTTATGAAAATCCTGTTTTGATTTTAGGATTCTCCCTATGCAGCAGATTAAATGCGGGATCGAAACCGTTGGCTCTGCCTTAAATTACTTGCTGTTGATAGGCCGTTAAACACCAATAAATCAAATCATTGATGGACTGTCGAACTGTGCAGATCTTGATCAGACTGTGCAGATGCACAGGCTGACTGGATCTACAATAATCGCAAACCCCATAAGCCACATTTCTCCAATCACAGCCACATTTATTTGGATACTCCATATGATTCTCAAACTAGTCGAGTTGTGCTAATATTATTTTTGAGTATAAATTAAATTAAATAATTTTGCTTTTAATGACAATAAAATATATTGTAAAGTACAAATCGGACGCCGAATTACAATAGGGACATAGCGTTGTTTGCACTCAGTGTAGCCATACACTGTTCGCCAGTTTGTCACGGAATAGACCAGTTCTATACCAGTTATATAAATATATTACCAACTTATTTTCATTATTTCTTCACTAAAGCATGTTTCGACAACACATGAGAATTGGACATGATTTCCATGTGGTGTCAAAATAAGAAATTTGTTAAAAATGAACAAAAATTGGCAGATAAAATTTTCAGTAAATTTTCAACTTTCTTGTAGTATTTTCACTACTCAATTTGAAATCAATGCGAATTTTCACATTGCTTTGAGTATTGTGTACTCGCACTTAATCAATGCGTATTCTGCTAAATTAAGTGGGTAAAATGCGCCAATAACGCACCTTATATGGAGCTCTAATGTCACATGACTTTATTTCATGAGCAAGGTCATACGTAATGTTCGTCAAATTTGTGTTTTCCACATGTTGGCAATGCCTCTACATTTAAGCATGCATGTTATCTATTGTTAACCGTTAGACCGCTACTCACAACAACGCTGTTGCTTTTATATCTTGCCTTATTTCTCAATAAAAACATGTTTTTACAGCACTACAGAATCATTTCTAATGGAAAGAATGTTTTTGATGATAAAAATGGAAAATAGAAAATAAACAGCAGACAACAAATAAAATAAGATAGCGGTCTAAGGGTTAATATTTGACATTCGCAATAAAATTAAATGCAATTTTTTGTGGTGCCTGCTTTAGCAGAAGGCGCGACCATAGTTACCGCTTTTTCCGTCGTCATTGTCGTCTTCATGCCACCATTAACATGACCGACTTTTTTTTTACCTTCACATTTTTGCGGAAACACTTAGCCATTTTTTGTTTGGTCAAAAAGTTTGTACAAGCTTTTTCATCAGGGTATAACTTTAATATTACTTGATGGATTGATTCAATAATTGGACACTTGCTACATGTGAGCATTTCGAACACACTCATGCTGCCATTAGCATGACCTTGACCTTTTTGACTTTCACATGGTTGTGGAAACACATAGCCATTGTTTTATTTCATTTGTTTTCTTCAACCTTGATGTTTATCATGTTTTAAGCATGCACTTCTCTGACCGTTTTTGTGATGCTTACTTTAGCACATTCCCATGCTCATTTTACTGTATAATGCCTCGGCAGGCGCGACACGCTTCCGTGGCGGAATTCTTGTTTCTATTTCAAGGTACATCTCCCAGTATTTTGTGTTTGTTTTTACCAGCATATACATGTACATTGAACTTGTCTTTGCGTTTTATTTCCTTCCTCATGTGCCCAGGTCCTGTGTGTATTTCGTCCTCAGCTAACTTTATTGGTCGAGTTTGAGTTTAGCTCAGACTCTACGAATCAAACTGAACAAGTTTAGAGTTAATATGCAGGAAGTCTTACAACACATCGGTCTGAGTTTGTAAAAGTTACTGAGCACGTACTCGGGGTTTTTGTTCTTGAAATCAGATTTAAATGGTTGAGGCTCAGTCTCGACCAATCCAACTGTCTGATGTCGAGTATAAACGCTCAGAAAGTTTTTATAATAGTGGAGTAAACAAGTCTGGATTGACTAACAGTGTAGACCCAGATCGTCCTGCATCTGATGGAGTGTATTCAGTTCATAGGAAAATGTAGCTTATGAAATTCTCAACCAGTATGGCTAGACTTGGTGTCAATTATCACAAGGTATCTTTTCATATGAGTTGGCTATATTCAGTGCATGGGAAAAGGTGCCTTGTGACATTTTACACCAGCATAGCTAGACTGGTGTCAATTAGCATATGCTATATTTTCCTATGAGTTGAAAATAAAATATTCAGTTCATAGGACAATGTACCTTATGAAGTTTCAAGCCAGCATAGTTAGGCTGGTATCAATTATCATAAGGTAAATGTCTCTGAGTAGACAATATTGATATCATGGGTAAATGTACCTTATGATATTCTCAACCAGTATAGTTAAGCTGGTGTCGATCATCATACTGTACATTTTCCTGTGAGTTGGCCATATTCAGTTCATGGGAATAGGTACCTTATAAAATTCTCAACCAGCATAGCTAGGATGGTGTAAATTAGCATAAGGCACATTTTCATATGAGCCGACAATATTCAGTTAATGTGCCAGCATAGATAGGCTGGTGTCAATTAGCATAAGGTATATTTTGCTAGGAGTTGACAATATTCAGTTCATAGGACAATGTACCTTATGAAATGTAAGACCAGCATAGCTAGGCTGGTGTCCATTATCATTGTTAAATAAAAAGTGAATAATTTTATGTTAATTTGCACAAATATTCTCTATTTTTTTGGCGGTAGGTATTAATATCAAATTCGCAACATCTGTTTCGTAATACAAATAAATGTGCACCAACATTGTAATTAATATTTTCAATAAATGCTAAAAGCAATGCTTTTAAAAGAATAAATACGCGAACACCATCGCACCGGCCAGCATACACACCGGTTCCGGTGCATTACTGTTTGCGCTAGAGAATGGCGAATAGCGTACACAGGCCTTGATCATACGCCATTTTCTTTACCGAAGGCCCAAGTTGATAGCGTACTCCGGACTAGTTTCTCAGCGTCCAGGTATAGACCGAAGCACGATTACCGAATTTCGGGCTGTACTATATATATAATGTCATCAGGAATTAGACACTTAAATGAATCCGGGAACAGTGAATTAGACAGTCGATTGAAGAACGTGTATTTAATCCTTGTGCCCGATGCCAAACTGCCCGATCCGTCACCCCACAATGGGGTGAGGTGGTAAGACAACTTGAGAGATGAAGACAAGAACTTACTTACCGATGTCGTACAATACTTAACCTTGTATGTCGAGAACTTGAGACGGCGTTGACATGGCTTCTGTAACGGTGTCTCTTCTGATGTTTCCATGTCTTCTATATGTCACCAGCGCATACCAAATATATGGCATGTTCCACTACAGCTATGGCATCACGGGACGGTTGAAAATAGCCAATATTTACTGATTTTCTCAGTGCGGCGGTTACTTATAAAAATCACCGCCTCTCACAATCAGTTAAGGAGGCTCTTGCCACAAAAATTGAAAAATACTCGCAAATGAAGTACAAATCGCGCGTCACAATAAAAATGCAGTAACCGCATCAGATGTGTTCAATTACATTTTTACAAAGTTACCTCACCCACCTATTTGTGGCCTAACATTTCAACACGACTGAATTTGTTGGAATTGTTTTCATGAAAATATGAGGCACAGAGACTTTGTTATGTCTTGTTCTATCACTTGTAACACCACACCATTTCCTGAAAAAGATTCCAAAGCGGGGTCATAACCACCTCAAATTTTCGCTACAAATGCCCGAAAAATACCTTAAATAATTACGCGAAACCGTACCGGCGAGACAGCATAGCATGCGCCATTATACAAGATGTCAACATCAACCGGAGCTAACATTCAGTTTCGTAGAATTATGAAACACTCTAAAATATACACCTTGTCAAGCCTCCCAAAGTCAAGAAATATTGATAAACCTATTTTTCTAAACACACTGGTGTAGCTTGCAGGGTCGGTAGTGAAGTATATAGGAAATATCGTCCACCCCCTTTTTAAAGCTAGCCACCCACTGTCCCGTGAGACCTATAGCTACATCACATTATGTCTTAGTAACAACAATTGTTAAACATTTTAAGAGAGGTCGACACGTATCTGCACGGTAACATAGTAGATACATGTAGAACATGTGAAACATCTTAGTACATGTTAATGTTATTTTTTTCTTAATTCTAAAACTATATAACCAGAGAGGTGTATGCGAAACATTCGCAAATATTTGTATTAGCTAAATCCGTCGAAAGTGATTTTTGTAAAAATATAAACAAAATTAATAAATAAAAATATAGTTGCCTAGGTATGGTTTTGAACTCGTGCTTGAAAATTCAATTCTTTTACATTTTTACCAACGACTCGAACCACTGAGCCAGATATGGTTTCTAAATACAGAGGATTAAAATAGAGATATAAATCTCGTACTGGGGATTAACTTTTGAGCTCGGTACCAGTTGCTAGGCTGGTTCCTGGCTTCGTTTATATCGGTGACAATAGATAGTCTATGTATTTTAAACCTTGGTCTGGCAGGACCCAAGCAACAGTCGTGGCGGTTAGAAGGCTGATACACAACCATTTGAAACAAACGTCTACGAGTTCAAAACCAGTCATAACAAACTGAACATTGTTAAATAAAAAGTGAATAATTTTATGTTAATTTGCACAAATATTCTCTATTTTTTTGGTGGTAGGTATTAATATCAAATTCGCAACATCTGTTTCGTAATACAAATAAATGTGCACCAACATTGTAATTAATATTTTCAATAAATGCTAAAAGCAATACTTTTAAAAGAATAAATACGCGAACACCATCGCACCGGCCAGCATACACACCGGTTCCGGGGAATTACTGTTTGCGCTAGAGAATGGCGAATAGCGTACACAGGCCTTGATCATACGCCATGAGGTCCATTTTCTTTACCGAAGGCCCAAGTTGATAGCGTACTCCGGACTAGTTTCTCAGCGTCCAGGTATAGACCGAAGCACGATTACCGAATTTCGGGCTGTACTATATATATAATGTCATCAGGAATTAGACACTTAAATGAATCCGGGAACAGTGAATTAGACAGTCGATTGAAGAACGTGTATAATCCTTGTGCGATGCCAACTGCCCGATCCGCACCACCTATGGGGTGGTGGTAAGACACTGAGAGTTGAAGACAATACTTACTTCCGATGTCGTACAATACTTACCTTGTATGTCGAGAACTTGAGACGGCGTTGACATGGCTTCTGTAACGGTGTCTCTTCTGATGTTTCCATGTCTTCTATATGTCACCAGCGCATACCAAATATATGGCATGTTCCACTACAGCTATGGCATCACGGGACGGTTGAAAATAGCCAATATTTACTGATTTTCTCAGTGCGGCGGTGACTTATAAAAATCACCGCCTCTCACAATCAGTTAAGGAGGCTCTTGCCACAAAAATTGAAAAATACTCGCAAATGAAGTACAAATCGCGCGTCACAATAAAAATGCAGTAACCGCATCAGATGTGTTCAATTACTTTTTTACAAAGTTACCTCACCCACCTATTTGTGGCCTAACATTTCAACACGACTGAATTTGTTGGAATTGTTTTCATGAAAATATGAGGCACAGAGACTTTGTTATGTCTTGTTCTATCACTTGTAACACCACACCATTTCCTGAAAAAGATTCAAAAGCGGGGTCATAACCACCTCAAATTTTCGCTTAACAAATGCCCGAAAAATATTCCTTAAATAATTTACGCGAAACCGTACCGGCGAGACAGCATAGCATGCGCCATTATACAAGATGTCAACATCAACCGGAGCTAACATTCAGTTTCGTAGAATTATGAAACACTCAAAAATATACACCTTGTCAAGCCTCCCAAAGTCAAGAAATATTGATAAACCTATTTTTCTAAACACCACTGGTGTAGCTTGCAGGGCGGGTCGGTATTGAATTGAGTATATAGGGAAATATCGTCCACCCCCTTTTTAAAGATAGCCACTCACTGTCCCGTGAGACCTATAGCTACATCACATTATGTCTTAGTAACAACAATTGTTAAACATTTTAAGAGAGGTCGACACGTATCTGCACGGTAACATAGTAGATACATGTAGAACATGTGAAAACATCTTAGTACATGTTAATGTTATTTTTTTCTTAATTCTAAACTATATAACCAGAGAGGTGTGATGCGAAACATTCGCAAATATTTGTATTAGCTAAATCCTGTCGAAAGTGATTTTTGTAAAAAATTTTTAAAAATATACAAAATTAATAAATAAAAATATATTGCCTAGGTATGGTTTTGAACTCGTGCTTGAAAATTCAATTCTTTTTACTTTTTATTTTTACCAACGACT